>UFQX01000538.1:0-203571 GCA_900497675.1 Arapaima gigas | reverse complement strand
TTTTTTTTTTTTTTAGTTTGAAAATTTTTGTTTTTTTTTTTTTTTTTTTTTTTTTTTTTTTTGTAACTCCGTGTCACTGCCAGCTGTACATTATTTTCCAAAAAATACTTTGCAATCAGGAGTGGGGAAAAAAGGACCTGTTTTTATTTTTTTTCTAAAAGTGGGCGAAAATCAGGAAACCCAGGGAGCATCGAAACTTAAAGGCACATGTCAAACTGTGTAAATAATACACAACCTCCATGACGGGTTTGTCACATAACTGAATTCATAGAAAACACCATCCACCTTTGTCTGTGCTGAACATTTTTTCGTGGTTTTGCTGCAAATGATTCTCTGAATCCTTTATCTTTATTTATTTTTCTTATGCAATTGTGTGTGTGTGTGTGTGTGTGTGTGTGTGTGTGTGTGTGTGTAATCGGACACTCCCAACTGTATCCTCCGTTTGCTGACTACACATTTAAAATTCTGCCATGATGTCTGAGCGTCACTTACTCCACAGTACGTGACTTGCACAAGGACTTCAGCAAACACCTATATCCAGGGTGACAGCAAAACACTTATGTGGATGTCCAGACTGATGACAAAATGAGCCTGCACGTAGCTGGCATGGCTGAGCCCAGGACGGAATGTGTTCTCGTCCCCTTTAGTGGATACTTACCTCAATTACTTTGGTAAACATCTAACTGTGAACAAGTTTTTGTGTAATATCTACCACCTGTACATCACCTGGGGTTCAAGAACCTCTGAAGCAAATGCACAGTGTGTTGTCATACCACAGTGTTCTGTACCAGCAGCCAGAAGGCGCTTCACATGCATTCCTCTCTGACACTTTGGTCAAACTGCCATTAGATATTAATGCATTTTTCCAGTTTTCAAGAATATTTCTATTACTTGTTGTTCTAGAGTTTATCAGAAGTGTAATAACCAGTTTTTTTTTTTTTTTTTTAGTATAGTTGAGTTTCTTTTTCTTATTTTTTATTTTTAGGGAATTGATGATTATTGTTCGGTTAAAACTCCTGGTGCTGTTAGTGACATGTTGGTAGCTGAAAGCCTAGATGGATTCTGTTATTGTTTTTAAATCTGCTGAAGGGACCTCCTTTTTGCACACAGTGCCATTAATGGCCTCCACCACTGAATCAGGTGGTGACATGGATGTTCTTCAGTGATGCAAGTATTGACATGCATTATTGTCCCGGACTGGTTGATATTACGTCTGTTTACAAAGGCTGTGTCCTCCCTTGGCTGCTTTTATGGTGGCATTACGTTGTCAGGCAGCTCAGGGCGACAGTTGACTGTCCCCCACCCCCACACAGGGCTTTTATTGACAGGCAAGTGGTAAAAAGCTTGTTGGTTTTCAGACAGAGGATATTACACAATCCCTGAGTCCTGGCAGAACGCCGGTCAAGCAGAGCAGTGGGTGGACATTCTGACATTGTGACAAGAGGAAGACCATGTTTGGCTATGGAGGACTGTTTGAGGGGGCATTGCTGGCTGCAGAGGACATAGAGGTGAAATGAGGTACCTGAAAAGGGATCCATTAATATCACACCTCCTTGGTTTCATACATGTGTAAATTGGGACAGTTGTCATAACCTCCAGCCTCAGTGTTTGATACCTGCATCCGCAGAACTGAAGGTCATCCCATGTTCCTCTTTTTCTGTGCTTACATGTAATGTGTGTTTCTCAGCTAGAATAATAATCTGAAATGTATTTCTTTGTATGTACATACAGTACAGAGATCTTAGCAAGCCCTTTTGGTCCCCAAGAAAGTTTGACTGCACTAAAATATTCCAGTTAACATGCAGGACATAACAGAAGTGATTCTGTACTTGTGTTAGCAGGCGAGAACCTTCATATGCTGAATTTGGAGGGGAGCAAATCATGCCCCCCACCAAAAAGCCTACAACTGTGCAAGACTCGTTTTAAATGTTCAAAGAACTGCTTTATGTGAATCTCACAAATCTGCAAGTGTCCAGAGAAGTGATTATAGAAGATTGTCATTAAGCATAAGTTGAAAAGATCTTGAATGTCTCCACTGACCTGGTCACAATGTTTGTTTTTTACGAAGCGCACACTGCTTAGTGCTTGATCAAGAGAATTACCCTCAGTTGCTCCAGTAAAAACTACAGAGCTGTATAAATGGGTGGATCATTGTAGCTTTGGAAAAAGAGACAGGTAAATATGTGTAAATAAGTAAACCTTGAATAGATGGTGTTGCAAGAGCAAAATATGTTGGACAGTTTGCTGCAACCTGTCTCTGCCTTTTTCTTACAAATTACTATAGACTGTACAATTATGCAGCTGTTTTGTATGTCCTTTAAGAATGTTTTATAACTTCTTAACCTGTGTTGAAGTTTTTGAACCTGAGGAGGTGGTTACTGTGGGACTGAGAATTCCCTAGCTTGTGGATCCATTTACTTTGGTTTAGAGAGTAAAAACATCAAATTCGTACCACCTTACATGTCTGCTGCTGTGCGTGTACTGATTTACATTGACCGTCAACCCAAAAAAAACCCCAAAATGAGACCCTCATATTTTATTTCACCATTTATTAGTTCACCAAATACAGTGAAAATGGTATCATATATACAATGACTCATTCTTAGAATGTCATGACATTTTTGTTGCTTTTTTGCTTCATAAAATTGTTTCATTATTGAAAATATTAAGGTTTTCATGCACAACAAATCATACTTTTCTGTAAAAGAATGTTAGAAAATTAAAAAACTAATGTCAAAAAATGAATCAAACAACGGTGTTATTTGAAGATACTCGTAAACAGTGCGATAGACTCTAAAGTCGCCACTTCTAATGAATCCATCAATGAAGCTCAAGTCACAGTATACGATTTGTCAATAATAAACATTGATGTGTGCAAAACCCGAAACACATTCAGTAAGTCTTTAAAAATGTCTCATCTGTGATACTGGCTGAGACAACAGTGGTCTCAGAATATCCCTTCCAGTGTACAAACTTTTTGTGGATGAACTGTAAGATGTTCAACTAGCACATCAGTTTAAATAAATATTTAGATATAAAAATACAAATATGACTTTTGTTAAAAAGAAGTGTACCAGGGTAAGAGAATGGGTGGGTGGTGCCTGTATTGCCACCAGGGAGAAAAGTTCATGCAAAAAAGATTAAGTCAACTTTTATTCATGTCAGACAAAAACATAACTGTATAATCAAAATAAATAACAGTAATAAAACTGTCATCAGTTCTTTTTTTCCCAAATAATTTAATATATTCACATTTGACCATCCCTGCTGGCATCTGGAAATCTATTCCAACATTTTGACTTTGAAGAGATATTGAACAGCGATATGGTGCCATAACTGGACGTGGGTAAGAAGACAGGAGATTGATGTGAACATGTCTTGCTATGTGCGTCGGCAGGGGGGGCAAATGGGAAAAATAAATAAGCTATAAACAAAGTGTTGGTTTCACATTTTTACACTGATTAGATGTGTTGTATTGCAGGGACTTTGTGGTCCAAAGTGTGTAGGTGCAGGACAGGCTGCTGTGATGGACTGTCTAGATGGTGCTCAGCTCCCCTCAACTGCTGCTCTGTATGTCATCTTTTTTTAACACAAAACCTGCATCTTCTAACTCGAGTAGCCTACTGTACTGCTATAGAAATAGAGTTTCGGATGAGGTTCAGCTGCTTACCACGCAGTATTTATTAGGAAGGTGGTCATGAGATGATGGAAAGTCTGTTATCCATCCTATGATTCTGCTGAGGTGGAGACAGCTGTCTTTCCATCAGGCTGCAAAGCAGTTGTTACATTTTTTTTAAGAGAATTGCCAGCAACCCCAACAACAATTCTGTCTTCTCTCTTTCTATGTCTTCTCGTTTTCTTCCTTTCTTTCTTTGTCTTCCCTTCACTCCTCCTTTATCATCCTGTTGTACCTTCACTCCTTTACAATCCTTGAACACATGCACAACCGACAGGTGCTTCAAATCGGTGATGAACATAAAGAGTCTGCAGGTGGTCAATCCTCTTTACACCCCAGGTGAAGACTTGTCTGTCATCCCCTTGAGGACCTCGTCTATCCGGTCATCTTCAATAACCACTGCAGGCAGACGGGCACACAGAGATGGTCACTCATCGTGTTACGGGCTGTTATTCTCCGCCACTTCACGCACGTTAGAAACACATCGACTACCGCGTCAAACGTACGATTGTGAAGGTTTATATTTCACAAGACTCGCTCTTTTCCACCTGGCTGCCTCAGGTGCGCACTGACGGCGAAGTGCGGCTTTTGACTACGGCTCCCAGTCGCGCAAGTCGAGGCTATAAAACAGACAAATATAACAGCCGTGTTTTGAACGTAGACGAGCTGTGCGTTTCTGCTGGGAGCGCTTTTGCACGTGGAAACTGTCGGTCAGTCCGGCACACGCACGCACACACACTCCTTCCCCTAAAGCGACTAAAGATGTGGATTAATCAAAGGTTAGGAATTTTAACTTTTACACTATTTTATACCTCAGAGTAAAACACCCTGATGAAGGGCAACACAGCAGGAGTGGAAGTCGAACTAATAACCTTCAGACTGTAAGGAAACAGCCGGAACCGGGATGTAGATGCGCAACACTATTACAGCCCTACTGTATTATTACATAAGGAGACACGCGTCTTGTGCCACCGACACCCTCACTCACCTCGCTTGGCTCTGCCGATCTGCCCAAGTTTGGGGGGTCTCTTCGCCTGCGACGACCCGAAGAAGGAGTTGGTGTCCTGCAGTCCGCAGCTGAAGGACATCTGGCTCACCTCGCTGTCTGCCCCGTAGCCGCCCATCTTGCCCTCGCTGTACGGCAGCACCTCGGACATCGCGGACCGCAGTGTCGCTCACAGGTGTGTCCCCGATGAGGAGCGCGCCTCACCCTCTGGTGCAGCAGCTGGTTGCAAGAGGGGGATCCGCGCGAGACAGAGCGGCGTGCGCCTTCGGAGGGGTCTGACCAGAAGAGCGGGAGATCCCAGGATCATAAAGGAAACCCGGGCGAAACGGTGAAGTCATCCATCCTGCGGTGTGTGTGTGTGTGTGTGTGTGTGTGTGTGCGCGCGCGCGCGCGCGAGTTATGGTGTAGAAAAGGCGACGCCCACAGGCCATCATTGCTACTGCAGTCAACAGAAGTCGGAGAAAAACCAGCTCGACACAGTGAACGTCCACGCAGGTGAGTAAGGGGGTCTTCATCAGTCCCAGTTCTCACCCTTTTCTCTACTTATTAAACAACCAGCCCCAGTTGTAGAAACGTCTTCTCACGGTTCCCTGATGTTTGGCTGCTGCATCTTGCGCATATAATTGAATTGTGACAAAATCATTGTCATTCATGAAACATGACTTAATGGCATCTATCCGCAGTCTGTTTGCTCTGACTCTACAGGTGTGATACAACCGGCTGTCCCAGACCAGGTTGACCCACAGCCAACATCCCCCTTAATGGCCCTGACCTGTGACTGGTGTGTAGTGACACTGTGAAAGTGATGTTTTGAGGTGTCGGCTTGAGGCGTCACAGTTTAAAAAAAAAAAAAAAAAAAAAGTATCTGCTGCTGATCTCCCACCTATTTCTTCTGACTCGAGGTGGGCAACACACGGACGTCCTAAACCAGGCTAACAATCGGCCATTAGCCACTTTGGTCACAGGCTGTTGTGACCTTCGACGTGTGTAGCGGCCAGGTGCCGGTTTGGAGCTGCACGGTTAAGTGCGTCGTGCTGCAGACGGGCAGCACTGTAGTGGCTGTGATTAAAGAAATAATTTAATTTCCGTATTAATGGTGATAAAACCTAAACAGTGAGGTGAGAGCTGAGCTGGACGTGTTCAATTTCAATATTAAGCAGTTAATGAAGATGGATGGATGGATGATGAATGTAATTAATCTTTAAATTAATAATGCTAAATTAGTCAAACCCAATGAAGTAACTAACATCAGTGACTGAGGAACAAATGTTACATTAAAAAGCTTGAAATACAGTACTTGCAAAAGTATTAGGCATGCAACTTCAATGTCTGAGAAGTACAGGTAGATTCTTATCTACCATCAGGGAGGTTTCTGATTGGTCCCAAACTCATTCTGCAGCCTGAGAATGACCTTAAACACCCAATATCAGTCATACAGGACTATCTTCAGCAAAAAGAAGGAATCCTACAACAGATGGTATGGTCCCCACAGAGCCCTGATCTCAACATGATCAAGTCAGTCTGGAAGTACATGCAGAGACAGTCAAAGTCTGCAGAAGAACTGTGGCCAGTTCCTCACAATGTTTGGAAGAACCTACCAACCTCTACCTTAAACTGCATGCAAGTTTGCATAAGAGAACTGATGCTGTTTTAAAGGCAAAGGGTGGTCACACCAAATATTGATTTGATTGAGGTTTTTTTGTCTACTGCACTTTTTAGAAGGTTTATTGATTAATAAGTATTCATGGCATTATTTTTGGAACCATCCTCGCTTTATAGCATTTTTCCCACAGGTGCCTAAGACTTTTGCACAGTACTGTAAATCCATAACTCTGTAAAGGTTAGTCCTTCACATTCACTGTAAGAGAAGATGCTACCAGAATTCCTCCTCAAGTCATCGGCAAGAAGTTCACAGACGGGTGTCTGTTGTTAAACCTGTTTTTGTGAGCGTGATCTTTCTAGCAGGATTTTGAATGTACCTGCCAATGTTTTAATTTGCATGTGAGTAACAGGGTGTTTCATTATTAAAATAAAACCAAAATGCAGATAATTCCTTTACTGCTGTTGCACCTTTGTACCTGAAGCTCTGACTCGCACTTATGCTCCTAACTCTTACATCAGACTTGGTTAAGAATTTCATCACTTTGGTCATTGGAACGACGTTGGTTTCTCTGAATATCTTTGTAAACGAACCAGAGCACTGAGGCATTCAGTGATCATGGGCCTCGGAGGCTGGATTTATTGACTTTAATGGTGGTGTTGAGCTTTAGTGGCTGTCTGGGCTGGGGGCTGTTTTTTTTAATATATATTTTTTTATTCTTTAACTGTTAGTGCAGCAGATGTATGAGCTGCAAATGCGTTAATGATCAAAAGACCTGTTTGGTCAAAGGTAACATTATACATATACACTCAGCCCTTGGTAGTATGTCCACCCCATGTGACCTCATAGTGCCCCAGAAGGAGTCATCTGCACCCCATTATTTATTAAACAGTTTTGAGTCTCCTCTGTCTCATATGACATCAGATGACAGGACTTCAAAAAACAGCATCAAACTCAGCCTCTCTGAACATCTGAAATGTCCCCCTCCTCTTAGTCACGTCCCATAAACCCCTGACATTCAGTGGTGATACCCTTAACATCCCCATCAGTCAGGTCATGCAGAAACCTTTTCTCCATTCTCTATTCTGAGCTGAATCTCTACAACGTACCTCCCCAAAACAAGGACCACAGCCTCACTCCACCTCTCTCATGTCTTCAAAAAAAAAAGACTGTCCCCAATCTTCTTAGTTCCTTTCACTTCTTTTCTAAAGATGAATCAGCAAACCTCTGTCAACCCTCTTCTGGAGTGGCTTTGACCACATCATCCTTGCCTACTGCTGCATTGTACTTCCCCATCATGCCCCCCCCCCCCCATTAAGGTTCTCCTAATTCCTTAGGCTCCATTGAAATCTCAAGGTCAAAGGAGGTTTCCGTTTTGCGTTTCTCCTTCTTGGTGCCTCAGACTCTGCTCTTCTCTTGTGTCTCTTTGGTCCAATATGACACAGGGAGAAATGAGAGCATCTGAACACTGGTCAACAGTAAACACTAGAGTAACCGTCTCATTCTTTTCATGACATGGGGGGTGAGAGGTGTCAGTAAGCAAAACCCTGAGTCCCCTGTTTCACTCAACCATGTCCCACATGTCACTTTGCCTAGTGGGCACTACTGTTGTACCCTTGATGCAGATCTCTCCTCTGACTTGATGAAGTAAGTCTATTTTGCTGTATTAGTTTTGGGACCTTCTGTAAAATGAGATACAGTAATGACCTATGAGTGATAAGGAAATGTGCTGGATTGCTAACAAAAACGCTGATGATGCTGATGCTGGAGAATTCCTCAAAATCACATTGTAAGCATAATGTATGATGACAAGTTACTTGAGACTTTTAGCAAATTACAACTATTAGCATATTGCAGCATTACAGAATTCCTGAGCACCTTTTACAAGTACACACACTTTTCCACCAGTGTTCCTGTCTGATAGTATCCGGGTTTACAAAACACCATGACTGATTTATTTCACAGGTTACTCCTCTCTTGCAGTGTCACATTTGCAGGGGGTGTGCAGCTCTAACGTGCTAGTGGTTTGCGAAGGTCAGCAGCCATCTTGAACCTACAGACATCCCTGTGCCAAGTCTCCACAGTGCAAACATACTGGACCCAAGAAGAAGAAAAGGTAGGAAAAAATACTAATAATCCACTTTTAACCCCCAAAGAATACTTGCATTGTTCATTCTGAGCAGCACAGCCAGTTGGCAAAACTGCTGAATCACAGCATCCAGAGCTCATGTTTCATAGCTTATGATTATAAGACCATATATATTTATTATTGTCTCACTGGTGAAAACAAGATCAGTAATAGACTGTAAACAAACATTTTTATTGCATATAAGAGGTATTCTGCAATTTACCCCTCTTTTCAGACAGTCATGGCTACTTTTTTGTACAAATGTCATTTCTTCAGGAACTTGCCACTTCTCTGAAATAGATTACACTTCTGCCCTCATAACTCTTTTTGTTTGCATGTTCCATTTGAGCCCTGATAAAATGGCATTCCTGTCTACATGTCTTGAGTGCTGCCATTTGTTTACCCCTTAACTTAAACCTGAATAGAAATGTTATATAATAATTTAAATCTGCCAGACTAGTTCCTTTCATGATGAGAAGAATTGAAAATGCAGGCCAGCTGACCAAAAGGGGATTAATATTTTGCTGGATTATGCCCTGGTACCGTCTTTACGTGTGGTGGGAAAGGGGAGGAGGGAAGTAAAGCTGAAATCAGGTGGCAGATGGCGGTGTTTTGGAGATGGGACTCAGGCTGTTAAGGAAGGTGTGAGGTGGAACTGCTCAACTTTTCTCTCACCAAAATTCTTTGCTATCATCATCTGACCTCTTCAGTTTGAAGAATGTCAGCAAGGAGCCATTCAAACCTGACTAAATAGGATGTATTAATTGTAGAACCATTAAATAACGACGCCGCAAATGTAAGTTTCGCTCTCATGGCAATAACTTTTTTTATTTCAAGAATATAAACGTGGAGCTCATGCAGAACCGAGTTGGTGCCCAATGATGCCATGTAAGATAATGTTGGGAGTTTTACACAGTTAGGGTAGAATGAGAGGAACAGGCTTCCTTCTGTAAACAGACAAGGCTGCTGCTGTGTTTTTTGCTAACCATTAACCCATAAGTGTGACTTGCTCTCATCTGGCAATTGGCACAAACTGCTGCTCCTATATGACAGCCGACATGAACAAGGTCTTGAATCTGCATGCATGCAGGAAGACTTAAGATTGCAAAGGACAGCTTCTCTCTGCCTCTCATTTCGGTTTCAACTGAACTCGGACGCTTTATTTACATGAAAATTTTGGAAAAATTAAAGCCAGTGGAGCAACTGCACCATGTTTGCATGCGTGTTGTGTGTACGTGACATGAGCAACCAGTATAGGGCTGTTCTACTGAGATGTGGGGGTCACCACTGCAAATTTGAGGTTTACTCTTAGGTTTACTCCATGTGCAAGGCATAGAGTTCTGTAGTACGTGAAAGATTTTCTCGTGATTTATGGTATGTGTTTGGAAGCCTGTGTGTGGATTTAGTCAGAATACCATATCTGTGGCCTTCAGGTTTTTTCCCCACTGAAACTAATATCAGTATTTAGACATTATGCAGTGCAGTTGCTTGAATAATCTTGTGTGCGCCAATAATCCTCTTCATTTTGCAAAAGAAAAAAGAAATCCTTTTAGAATCCTTTTAGTTATGTGGCGTTATTTAACAGGCACGTTGGGAATGAGATTTGCTGACAGCACGATGTCATGATGTGGAGCCCGAGCTCTTAGATGGTAGTCTGGAACATTCTGCTTGCAGGGGCCACTAGGAGAGCTCGTGCACCACGTTTCCCCGCCTCTCTACTCACATCTTCTGCAGACCACCAGTTACGACAGGCTGAATAGTTTGTTCATTTGCTCTTTTGATGGGAATGTTTTCACTCACACACTCCTGTTTTTTCCAACATGGAAACTAGTATCAGACACAGAGATGGGGAGTAACCAGTCACGTTTATCAAGTTGCACATTTTTGAGAAATTGTACTGTTCAGAATGAACTTTGTTTACTTGTAAATTTTTCTTTACAAAAAGGTACATTTGTATTTCCTCGTTTAATGCTTAACCTTCTCCCCTTGAAGGTACTGGAGTTAATACTTCCACAAACCATGACAGGGCTGTCTGTTGCAGTCGCCTTGTGGTAAACCAGTAACAATGTTCTCAGGCTCTGATGATTCGCGCAGTAGTCAGAACAATCAGGAATTAGTTTTGAGCAATCGGAGCCAGAGTTCCTTTTCATCCCACCTTGACTGACAGCCTAAAGTTCACGGAGTGTGAGTAACCTGTTAACCATTCTCTGTTTAGTTATTGTGTGTGTTGTGTGTGTGTGTGTGTGTGAGAGAGAGAGAGAGAGACAGACAGACAGACAGACATACAGAGTAGGGAAGGAGCTGGTCGGTGGTGTAGTTATTCCACCATCCTACTGTGATAGTTGAAGTGTCTCTCTTTACTGTTTAAGTGGTGCTGAATCTTTTTAAATAGTCTTTTAAATCTATTGCTTGTAAATGTTAACTTGCTCCCAGGAAGGGGTATGTGTCATTTTCAGCCAGAGAATAACAGTATAACTTTTTGTTTTTGAGGGTAGTTAAAGGAAAAATGACAGGGATGTTTGGCTTTGCTCACCCCTGAAGAAAGGGCTTAGTTTCTGAGTAACAATGAGATGCAAAAAAACATGCAATCAGGGTTTGGGTTCTGTCTCGTTGGGTCAAATCTCTTCTCATTCCTTGCATGTCTGTTTGAATTGAGATCCTCCTACTGCTCTGTTGCCTTTAAGAAAGGCTTTTATCCTCAACTCCTCAAATACAAATAACTCAGTATTTAAATTGGTAAAGCGTTGTAAATCATTGTGGATAAAGGTGGTCAGATAGCCGCACAGCAAGTAATGCTGCTGCCTTGCGGTTTTGGAGGGGATATGACCTCAGCTCAGTCTGTGTGGAGTTCACATTTTCTCCTCTTTCTTCTCACTGTCCAAAGATGTGTTTCAAGCTAGCTGAGGATATAAAGTTCCCTACATGGCTACCCTTTGATGAACTGGTGCCCCATCCAGGCTGTGACTTCCCAGCTTAGTATCCAGTGCCTCTGGGACTCTCCAGATCCTGAACGTAAGTGGTTAAGGATGATGAATGGGTGGATAAAGGCTAATCTATAATGCATGATGTAACTTCATTTGGAGCAGAGGCTGGCAGAGCTGTCCAGGACATGAGTTTAAATGTTACCTCCTGCTATAATACACTTGATCAAGGTATTTACCCTGAGTTGCTGCATTAGTTACTCTGCTGTAAAAATGAACAAATCACTGTTTAGTACACAAACCTGAAACTTTTTGGACAAAGGGGTCAATGAAATCATGGTGAATATCTAGCAGACTGATCTTTTGCTTAATAATCTGATAATATGAAGTTTGTCTAGCAAACTAACTGAAAAGATGAGTTGAAGGTCTACAGACTGTAGATATCAACATTGCTGGTTTATAACTTTAAAATCTTTATTTGAATCAAAGTAACATGAGCACTTTATTTGGTACCTTTTAACTCAAACTCAACAAGAACATCAGGAATCTTACAAACGTCAGTACTTTTACTTGACTACTGCATTTGACTGCTCTACCCACCTATGGTCAGATAAAGTGCCAGAACAAGGTTGTGATTTATTCTGCACCTAGCAAGTTGCTTCATATCAGCAGCATTTCACATAACCCTGAACACTTCCCATAAGGTGGAGATGTGACATTAGCAGCTGGCAGTTCAAGCCATTATTGGAGTTGCTGTGTGATCAGGACAAAGCGCTAATCTAGCCCAGGTCCATTAAACTAGTTCATGAGCCACTCGAAGTGCCATGAATGGGGGCACAGCCCCACTCATGTGGCAGCAGGTAACTGGGTGACACAGTAATAGCTTCAGTTCATCCTCCTAAGCAACCATGGTAAGTGCCCCTCCTCCTTCTTTCAACTCATCCAGTGTGTACACCTGACATCTGTACTACTCCTTGCCTGTATCGCCAGGTGCTTCTAGAATTTCTTACATTGATCCAGTAACAGTGATCAGTCCTCAATATGCAACACCACTACTGTAGTTAATACTTGGGAAAGATACAGTGGCTCATCATAGTGTGATCAGAGTGATGTGGGGCTTCACTATACACAAGTTGTTCAGATGCAACTCTTCCAGTGGTCCAGAATGAAATCCAAACTCCGTCATCCATATAGTGTCTGTAAGGTTGCTTTATTGGGATTTTTGGGTAGTCTTGGGCAGCCTTGAATGACCAAGCGAGAAGCCTTTTCAAAATTCCCCAAGAACCAGCTGGATGAACTCTCAGCAAATGGAGAGTAGCCACAAGACGTTCCACTGTTCTTTTTGTCAAACCCAGGTTTCCTCTGTGTTCTTGAGATGAGATAATAAGGCTAGAAAAACAGGAGGCGGGAGGCACCACTGCCATCTAGTGAACTCGAACAGGCATCTCACGCATAGTCCTCTACAACAGGACATGTTGCTCAACAGGCTGTGTGTATCAGGTAATTGCGGAAAGTTCATGCCAGAGTGTACAGTGATCTACCCTGCTACACTTGAGATGTGATGGTTGCAAGTTTCCTGCCTGTTGTTGACCTTGAGACCGATGGGTTTTGTAAAGTTGTACCCTGTGTAAGAAGCACAAGAGTATGGGGTAGTCCAGCTGACTGGCTGTGTAAAGGTGGGAGAAATGGCTGCAAAAGGTGTTGCAGCCCAGCCCTCTCTTCTCAGCTCCCGCACAGTAAGTCCTTCCTAAACCTACACCTGTTGATAACAGTCAAGTTATAGCACTTCAGATCGTTCATCTGCTCTCCGGCTGTGATGACTCCATTCTGCATACAATCGATATTTTGGGAAAAAACATGTACTAACTCAAAATGACACTCAGCCTTAAAAGTTACTGACACTATGAGATCCGGGACTTAAAATAACCTTTAAAAATTTTGGCCTAACAAAAATTAACAGTATAATATGTGGGTGTTATGTCCATGTACAAGAATTCTAACGTACATACCTTCCACCCCAATTGTAAAATTATAAAACTAGGAGAAAACTAATGAACATAATATTCTAAGGTACACAGCTTCTACACAACACCTATCTGTACTGTTACAATCCAACTTAGTAACAATTGTTTTATATTCACATTTTACACAAATATTTTTAATCACGTGCAGCATCCACATAGCATCCAATAAAGCTGACAATGAGACTGGTAGAAGTGAATGTTACAGCCAGTTCACAGGTGCTGCTGTAGCTGGCAGAGGTGTAACTACCCAGTGAGCTTTGGCTGAAGATGAATACAGGGGCTGCCCTCCCTTCAGTGATTCAGCCAGACTAACAGTGCATGTGGCCTTAGGCTCATACCTGGTAGAGGGGCACCACTCTCTTGATGAGCTGCCTGCACATGGGGCACACTGGCTCTGGCAGTGCTTGGAAGCAACGGAAGCAGCAGCACACATGTCCACAGTCTAGCACCACACAGTTGCGTGGGCTGCTCAGGCAGATCACACAGGTGTTGTAATCGGGCTCTGCATCTTCGTCACAGTCACCGCCCTCTGTGGTGCACAGACGTTCGAAGTCCCTGCGCTCTTGCTCTCGCTCCTTTTCAGCCTTTAGGTGCCGGTAGTAACGTCGTACCACCCACAGGAGCACAGCCACTCCTGTAACAACACAGATTGAGGCCACCACTCGCCACATCAGTGCTTGCCCCTCCTGCTCCATCTGCATCGTCTCAAAGTCCAAGGGCGTGAGGAAGAACTCTGAGCCGTCCGTTGGGGGGCGCAGCTTGAGGGCGTGATCTGTGTCCAGAAAAAGCTCCCCGACACCAGTGAGCATGGCCCCCACCTTCACCATCTCTTCTGTCTCCAGCTGGCCTTTGGGCTTCTTCCCACTCAGATACTGGCTAATGATGTCAGTGAAGCTGTAGCTGGCTGGGTGGAACTTCTCGTGGACAACTTCCAAGTTCAAGCCTGAAGCCTCCATGGGACAGAGCACGCGAACCTCTGCCTTGTCTGAGCCCACCAAGTTAAAGGGAACCTCATTAACTCGCTGGTGCAGGAACCTTTCGCTATCTGTCCTGTATAGGGTAGAAACGCTTAGTGACAGTTCTCAGCACAGTACTCTACTTGTATCACTGCATCCTTATTCCCCATTACTAGAGCCCAGTCTAAGTGAAATTTGAATTGCTTAACTGTCTCACGATGAAAAGAAATGCTTTAAAGTCAAGAAAATTGCCTATTACATGATGCAGAGTCACAACTTTGGCATTAACAGAGGGGAATGAGCACCTGTGGGATCCAAATAGCACACACCCTTTAAAGATCTAATGGGTAATAGAAGAGCCTTGCCAAAATTGGGGTCACCAGGATCCAGTCCTGTTGTTAGGTGTGCCCATTACTGCCAAGTGCCTAGTGGTTGGGCAACACAGGTAGCCAGGCTGTTTTGCCCAAGAATATTAAACAAAGCTGCCTTGTGGGCACAATACCTGCCAGGTGAGGTATAGTGGGCAGCTGCAATGCCTGTTGGAGAATATAAAAACTCCAGGATTCATCTAGACAACACTGTCCAATTCAAAGCAAATTGATTGCTACCACACCTGAAGAAAAGACACCCAAACTTGTACAGGAGGTAGAAATGCACAGATTGTATGTAGTAGAACTTCCCCTCACACAGTGCACTGGCTCTAGACTGATACTTCTCTCCTTTTCTGGAGTTTCTCCTTGTGAGAGGTGCTGGGTGAGTGTGGTGGTAGTGGCTAGAAGCTGGGTGCTGAACAGGGGCGGTTTGAGCGTCACAACGATGTGGTCAAACACTTGATGCAGAGCCACTTTGCTAAACAACATGTTCATGTTACTAGAGAGAGTTGCACCTGCTTGCAGGTGATGTTAGAAGTAAGATGACTAACACTGAACATGTTTATGAGATTGATTTAAAAAATCTTGATTTAATATGAGGTAATGGAGAGAACATATTTCCATTCATTACCTATAATTTCTTGTCCTAATGCAGGGCAGCTACCCTCTCACTCACTTTCACGTTACAGTTTAGCACCAGCAATTCATCTGAACACATCATTGGACTGTGGGAATCCCACTTGTATACAGGAAGAACACGGAAGCACTTTTCAACAAATATTGCAAAAAACTCTTTTGGACACACTTCTCTCCTAATCTCTGTGAATTTACACACACCTATTTGTCATTGTCTAAGTATTTCCTATAACAGCCAGGTATCTGTATCTAAAGTTCTCTGTATGCAAAATGCACCTTTGTGCACACTTAAGCATTTAGTAAACTAATCAATGTAAATAGAAATGTAGTCAGTACATACCAGGTGCGTGCCAGGCCGTTCCACACTAGCCTGTGCTCCCTTAGCACTAGCTTCTGGATCACTCCCGCACAGGACTCCTGAAACTGGCTCCGGAGTGGCTCCTTGACCGGCTGTACACTCCCTGAGAACAGCAAAAAGAAAATGGGTGTATCGACTAAGAATATCTTCATACTGGAATAAATGGATTATTGCATTAAAAAAATTAAACCAAACTGTGGGGAACTACAGATCAACAAAACCAGTTTGGTGAAGTTCGTGAAAATGTATCAAGAAGCTTGTGGATCTTCTCTTACCTTCAATGACAACATACTGAAGACACTTCCCTGGTGTGGCATTTAGGATATTAGCCAGGTTTCTGTCCAAAGACAGTCGAGGTGCCTCCTGTAAGCACACAGAAGGACAAGTTATACATTATAATGTTTAGGGCAATAGTATGAAGATGTCAAGTAGATAACAAAGCAACTGCACACATTGAGCTTGTCCACAGTTTTCTGTTTTTTCCTGTAGATGTAATAAAAGAGTCCAGAGAGAGTGATGCTGGTTCCCAGACACAGCACCTCCACTGTCCTGATGGGGAAGCTCTCCATTCTACCACAGCACCCACTTTTCAAATCCTTTGGATGGAAGGAAGCTGAAAGACATTGTTTTGTAATTCTCACAATATGAACATTTTACATGAACAGGAAGGTAAATTTTGTTATAACAATTTATTTAGCAAACTCTTGATCAAAATGTTTCAATGATTAAACACGTCACTTTACATTCATAACTGTCACATTATTCAACAATTACAAGCAATAAGGAAGGGCGAAACAGCAAAACAAGAAAACTCCTCATTTTTATTCTGTTCTCTGAAAAATTGAAAACAACAACTAAACAGATACACTACTGTGGGCCACTGAAAATATTATTTATCATATTAGGAGAAAACTAGTTCAATGTTGAATTCACGCACCCAACAGTTGACCCCCCTGCTACTTATGAACTTAATTTGAATTTATGAACAAGACTTAATTAATTACTGGAAAAGTTTGTAAGTTGAATCTGACATGGAGAAAATCACAGACTTGCCACAAATTCTAAACAGCTGCTTATGTAATGTGTGGCAGCAAAAATAGTGGTTTTGGATAAAGTGCCAGTACTTTGAGAATTGTGCTTTTCTACCTGTATCTCTATCTGTTGTTTAGTCTGAGTTGTATGGGTGTGAGTGAGTCGGGATGCCTTGAAAATGTATGTGTTCATAGTACCCTGGCAGGGATATTTATAACTTGTAAGGAAAAAAGCATAATAAACAACCCTGGCCAGAAGTATTGCAGGCTATTGTGAAACTTAAGGCAGCACGTACTGTTTACAGCTGCTGTTGTCCCATTTTTTAAAAGGCATTTTTTGGGCTCTCCTGACTCCTTCACAACTCAGGATCCACGACGCACTAGATGTACTAGAAAACCGAGATGAGTTCACAAGATCACATGCCGTTACCAACAAGCAACTGCAAAAGACGACAGCGATATTAACTGCAGGCAAGAACTGATGACGCCACCTGCTGGTAGAAACTCCGAAACTTCCACCAGGACTTGTTCCTAGTTGCCGCGAAAAATCAGGTGAAGGGTAAAACAATCTCACTCGTG
Source organism: Arapaima gigas (assembly GCA_900497675.1). Taxonomy (NCBI): domain Eukaryota; kingdom Metazoa; phylum Chordata; class Actinopteri; order Osteoglossiformes; family Osteoglossidae; genus Arapaima; species Arapaima gigas. The sequence continues at coordinate 186,285 of UFQX01000538.1, read as the reverse complement.
TACGCGAAAAGTTCTAAGTCAAAGACTCATATCAGGCGGAAAGTTTGTTATTCACGAGTTCGTACATCGCCGTCCCACTGTAGAATTACCCACCGAAGGATTTAAATTTTAGATAAAGTATTAGAAAAGACAGCTTGCTAACAAGGGGGGTTGAACGCGGAAGTCATTAAATACTAACACGGTCACCTAATGTGCTCTGCGACTCCGTCTCCAACTCGCAGTGACTTGAAACTGTTAAAATCAGTTAGCTGCTTTCTTATATTCATTTAAAGATTCAAAACTAAAAAAATTTACCCACAACGTACCAACTACCAAACACTTACCTTCTGGCGAAAGGACATGTTTACCCTGGAAGTGAAACGTCACACATGCTAGCTGCATTGAAAGGTTACGTGAGCGCCGAACCCCCCCGTCACGTGACCTTGGTTGTCCCGCCCCGTCACACGTCTATTTTCCGGTTGACACACGGCTCAGTGTGACTGCGGGGGCACGAATGGCAGCGCGAGCTCGGAAGAGGCGCGCCGATGCGACGTGCGGGGCGCGCGGAACGCTGCGCGCGCTGTGGCGGGATAAACACTTGGTTTTGTTCGATGCCGAATACACGGCGCTGGTGGCGGGGATGCTCTGGTGCTTGGAGATCGGCATCAACATGTGGGTCATTCACAAAATAGCCTGTAAGTGGAGACAACAGCGCGACGTCTGGTGTGTGCGCTGGATGACGGGACATAGAATGATTCTGTTCGCAGGGTGTGTGTGTGTGTGTGTGTGTGTCCCCGTCCAGTGCAAGTTTGGACTGCGGGATGTCCTCTGCTGCAGCGCCTCAATGACACATACATATCGCAGTGTTTATTTATTTATTTTTTAATATTGTTCTATTCATGCATTATTGTTTCATTTAGCTGCTACTTTTCTCCCAAGCGACTTAACAGTGTGGGCACACTAAGCTACTCACACAGCAGTGTATTCTTACTGTGATGGATGGCTTAAATTCAGGGTAAGTAACTTGGGTGACGGACCTGCAGCGGGAGTACAACTCCAACCCGGCTCCTGCAGCTGGAAGACAGATCTGCTCTCCCTTGATCTGCTGCTCCCCCTTACATTACTATTTTTGCTACTTGCCACTTAAGCAAGGCAAAGGATGGTGTTGCAGGGAAGTGGTGGAGTAGGACTCTCCTGGTGACTGTGCTGTGATTACCGCCCCACCATAAGCTCCCTTTGCTCTTCCTTCAGACACAGAGATTGACTGGAAGGCCTACATGGATGAGGTGGAGGGGATTATCAATGGCACCCTGGACTACACTAAACTCAAAGGAGATACAGGACCGCTGGTGTGAGTCTTCCCTCTGTGACAGTGACAACTTATAGTTAAAGCCTCACTGACACTTTCTTACTGTGTGTGTGTGTGTGTGTGTGTGTGTGTGTGTGTGTGTGTGTGTGTGTGTACTCAGCTATCCTGCTGGCTTTGTGTACATCTTCACTGCCTTGTACTACATGACTGACCACGGAGTGAACATCAGGGTGGGCCAGTATCTGTTTGCAGCCTTTTACCTTGTTACCCTGCTGCTGGTGTTCCGAATCTACCACCGTACTCAGAAGGTGAGGCTGCCCAAGAAAGGGCATTTTTATTTTACTAATTTAGTGGCATAGCAGATTCTTTTAACTGCAGCTGTACACCGTGCCAAAATTTACAGGTGATTCTAATTCTGATATTGACATCAAGTACTTGCTAAATAATAAGTGCTAAATAATACAGCAGCTTGTGGGACTCGAAATGGCAGGTGCTTGACTGTGTCTGTAGTTAAATGTATCTTCACTCCTCAAACGACACTTGGTCATGTTACTGTAACACGGTCCAAAGTCTTATTTATTTGCCACCCTCTTGGCTGCTTTGGTCCAGGTTCCACCGTATGTATTCTTCTTTGTGTGCTGTGCCTCGTACCGAATCCATTCCATCTTTGTCCTGCGCCTCTTCAATGACCCTGTGGCCATGATGCTGCTGTTTGGTTCAGTGAACCTGTTCCTGGACAGCTACTGGACGCTGGGCTGTGCTCTCTACAGGCAAGTCTGACCTTCTTCACAGTCATGTCTCTCATGCACAGCATCTGCCAGCAGTCCTCGACTTACGATAACCTGGATTTACAGCCTTCGCATTAATTGTCCCTTTGTGTTATCGTTGAGTTCTGATGTTTGGTCACACAGTCCAATGACAAGCGCTCCATGTGCTGTGCAAAAACACACGCCATCTGCGCCACTGCAGGACACCGTGATTGTTTCCCACTTCGTCTTTGCTCGGGTCTCTATCAACAATTGGTTTTTATTTTCTAAACAGTTTCTTCGTTTGCAGACGTTTTTGTTCTCCATTCCTTTCGAGTTGCTTGTTTACAGTGGCTATCAAGGGAAATAATGAGTGTTACAGTGGTGCTGAAAAGATACAGTAAAAGAAAAAAGATTTAGCAATGACAAAAATAGTGAAACATGAAAATGTAATTGCAGTAATATTCTCTATTTTTTATCAATCTATATTAGTGCTATTTTAATGTATGTAAAACTAGTTAAATAATACAAAGCTTTGTACAATATAGTATTTATCCATTTTGTTTGTATATCATTATGGTTTTTATAAAGCACTGTATGGAGGTCTGCTTCTTATGACTAAGTTGACTTGCAGTGAGTCGAGGACCACCAGTACTTACGTTTTTTTACGCTCCAGGAAAACAGGACATTTTGGAAGCACTTGTTAAGTGTTTAGCCCTTTACCCTCTTGCTGGCTCACTGCTCAGCTGAGACTTTGCACGACAGCCTCAGCTGTTTGGACGGAGTGTCAATGCCACAGTGAGGCTGCCATCTGATGCATGTGCTCCTCTGGTTCCCTGGATAGCTTAGCCGTGTCGGTGAAGATGAACGTGTTGCTCTTTGCGCCCGGCCTCCTCTTCCTGCTGCTACGGGAGTTCGGCCTGCGAGGAACCCTGCCCAGGCTCAGCCTCTGTGCTGCCATACAGGTGATTTACCTGGTTGACCTCCTCATCCCAGATTACAGTTACACATAGAGTAACTTGTTGTACACAAAGGTACAGTGAAGATTTCCTCTGTGTTTGAGAAATACTTCTTTTGGCCTGACCTTTAATTTCTTTAACTGAGAGTTATTAACTGGCTGTATTTATTTTAATGTTCAGCCAAACAAACTGGCAAGTGAAAGCAGCGGCATCAAGAATGCACATGCTGACTCGCAATGACCCTGGACTTTTTCCCTTTTTGTCACAGCTGCTTCTTGGTCTGCCGTTCCTTCTGGAGAACCCTATCGGCTACATCAGCCGAGCCTTTGACCTGGGTCGCCAGTTTCTCTTCAAGTGGACTGTCAACTGGCGCTTCCTCCCCGAGGAGATCTTTCTGAGCCGCTATTTTCACGTGGGCCTTCTGGGGGGCCACCTGCTCACCCTGTTACTGTTCACGCTTTTCCGATGGCGAAGGTGAGGGGCTTTTGTTTGTTAGTGATATTCACTGATGCTTTTGGTTGGAAACAATGCAAAGTCTTATAAATGGTTATACAACAGGTCCTCAAATTATGCACAAAGCAGCAACCAGAGGTCTGTGTACAACTTGCTTTGTTAGTAAATCCAGTCAGTTGCCTCAGTTTATTCCCAGGTTAGGCTCAGTAAAAGCCTCAGCTGAAGCTTTAGTGTGTGTCTGTCTATATATATATATAATTTACAGTTTAAAATATTTTTGACTGCTGTATTTTACTTGTCATTTTGTGCTCATGGTTACTGCTGTCATTACTTACTAATCCAGGATAATGCAGATGAATTCTACAATATCTAGATTGTTTTTGTGATCACATCTTTGAAACAGTGTCATCTTTTGCCTTGTCTTGTATATGTGGAAATATTTTAAATTTCTCTGTGTACAAATTGATATTAAATACTGACAAAAAGTTTAAAATGTTTGACAATATTATAACCAAATCCTTTAAAATAAGTCTATTGGCTAGTGAATCGAGACTGAAATGTCTCAATTACATTTTAATGCATTTGCATCACCTGTACTGTACTGGACCTTTTAATGTGTGTTTCTTCAGCTGTTAAGGACATCTGCGTACAACTGAGATTTGCCATAATGTTTCAGATCTGGAGAGAGTGTTATGGCATTGCTGAGTGACCCATCCAGGAGAAGTCTTCCCCAGAAGCTCACCTCTGATCATATCCTTTCTCGCTGGATCTTCTGGTAGAATGCAGTGGCTTAAATAGTCTCTCTGGTTTATGGAGTAAATAGACAGCCTGCAGTGATTGTAAGGCTATTCATAAAGATTGACCAAGTTGCCATACAGAACGAGAATGTTGCAGCAGAATGTGATTTAATGATTTGGAAAGTAAATGTGGTTGTTTACTGCAGTGATATCTTGGCATTTGCCTGCATGCAACCAAATATATAACTACATTAAAACTGCTTTTCATGGTACCAGGAGCCTGGCAGCTCAGATTAGTCATGTTGAGAAAACTGACAAAAGAGAAGACTAAGTGAAAGGATTTAAAATGATTGCTAACCGTGGATGTGATGAAGCCCCCAGAATCACTGAAATCCATTGAGAATGTGGGCAGCAGTGGAGGACTTTCCAAAAACCAATTTCTCTTTACCAGAAAGTAGTTGGAGCTGGAAATTAATAGAAGAGTGAAAAGATGATATGTTGTCCATAAAGGAGAGACAAGCTATTGAAATTTGAAGCCATTTGCGGTTGCTGAGCCCACAGATAAAGACAAAACAGGTGTCATGTTATGTACAATGCGGAATGAAATAACTAGTTCAACAGTTACCTACCTATATGTTCAAAATGTAAAGATAAAAACAATTCATTCTGGGTTGAACAAGCAGTTAAAAAACACTTATGGCAGAGGAAAATAAATACATGTTCAACCTGGAGAAATGAAGGTAGTTAACAGGAAAGTGGCAAATTCTTGCAGATCAAGATATAAACTAGTACCAAAGCAAATTTGATTACTTCAGAAGTGGAAAAAATAGCTGACAAAAAGCCACAGATGACACAGATATGTCAGTCAAAGGTTTAACAGTAAATTATTGTCAGTTAAACTAGTAAAACATTTGCGTCTGTGGTTTTGACTATTGGCAAAGAGTCGCTGCTGGAAGATGTGGTCAGTGAGACCTTATAGTGACGTACAGTGTAAGTGACATAGGCCGAGGCAACATGTTGGAGCTCAATATTGTAAATTAGTAGGAATATTTGACTACAGGTGTTTTGCCTTCCAGATATCGTATCAAACTGAAAGATTTTACTTAAAGAAGCAGCTGGGCAGAATAGAAGCTCTGGAAGCAATTAAGCGGTGAGGAAGCTATAGGATAGGGCTGCTCAGTCATCTCCTTGATGAAAAGTAACCAGGTTCTGATGACAACCTGGATGAAGAAAGTGCAATTCTGTAGTTTTGGAAGGGGAAACTACCAGCACCTATCATTAGGGACCAGCCCATTTCCAGAAATATTCCACAGAATGATGAAGGCGCTTGATGGTATTTGAGTATACAGATGACAACAATATCTGAGCAAGAACTGTAGAAGAGCACCACCACAGAGTAAAGAAGGATGGAACTAAAAAAAAACAGAAGAAATCAACAAAAAACTCTGAACAATCATAACAGGAGGATCAAGTGTTCTGGACTACTGTGAGAGCCATGGACTCACCAAAATATATGGTGTTGAAAGCCAAGGAGGCTGGTAGGAGAGATGTTGCCCATATATTTATCTGCATTTTTATTCTTTATTACGGGTGCCAATAGCTTAGGAGGCTGGTGATTACCTTCTGTAATAAGACTTTAACAGCCATCCACAGATTGTTTCCATCCTGTTCACCTCCAACTTCATTGGCATGTGCTTCAGCCGCTCACTGCACTACCAGTTCTACGTGTGGTACTTCCACACACTGCCCTACCTACTATGGAGTGGCTCTGTAAAGAAACTAGCACACCTGCTCAGGTATTCTACCTCTGCCTCTTTCCATTTTAATCTTATCACTTGCCTGTGATGCCCAGATTACTGATACCCATGTTTTTCCTCCAACCTTCAGGGTTCTGATCTTAGGGCTGATTGAGCTTTCGTGGAACACATACCCATCCACAGTGTACAGCTCTGCTGCCCTGCACGTGTGCCACTTTATCATCCTGCTGTTACTGTGGCTGGCCCCCTCAGTGGGTGTACAGAGTGTCGATAAGCCCAAACGCCCATGAGCAGATCTGTGCCCTCACATGAGGATGCTTGCACACTGCTGGCAAGGCCTTCAGTGGGTGTGATGAGGGTTTGGCATGGGGTTAAAAGGCGAGGGGTTTGTGACTCCCCTCCCACTGCTGTACAACCCCAAGGTTTGCCATCAGCTTTTCCTCATCCTGTCAAAGCTGGTGTATAGACCCACCTCTCACATTCATGCCACAGGTTGGACTGTTGTGAGCTAAACCCTTCCATCACATGCAGTCAAAACAGGACATCCTCAGGTATTAAATAAACCATTGCATAGAATGTACTTTGAGTTTCTGTCTGTGATTTTCTTTGAGCATATTATAATAATTTTTGTATAAGTATATATCTTTTTTCTCCTTGACCACAGAAATTTGTGTTTGTACCTGGTTTTTATCATGAAACATAATGCTTGTTCTAACTAATTTTGATCCCATTTCATTATATTTGTTGCTTGCTTTGTTTGTAATTTGTTTTTGACCTGGGACTTGCAGGTCAGATATCAGTGCTCTTCTTTCAAGTGTTAGCAGTTAATACTATGTTTAAAAAAAAAAAAAAAAAAAAAAAGCTCTGGCAGCTTATGCAAAGGCTTTATTAACAAAAAGGACTTATGAATCAGTGAGATGCTGGAAGGACAAAGATCATTCCTGCCAAATGTAGTATTATTTGTAATGACAGTGTGGTCTTTTTTGTTTATTATCAAGAGAATTGTTTTGAATGCTTTATTTTTCTGAGTGTTATTTTGAAATTATTACTGGAAACTGTTGAGCATTGATCTGTAAAATTTAAGAATGAATAAACTTAAGGGCATAGATTTTGGAAGGATCTCTGTTTGTGTTGGTCAGGGTGCGCAGCAGTCTAGAACCTATCCCAAAATCACTGTGTTAGGCTAGGAAGGGCTACGCCCTGACCTGGATGCCAATATTATGTGAACTGTTTAATATTTGCAAATCAATTCAAAGTATTTACTCCAATTTTGACTTGGAGGTTTAAGAAACATTAACCCAGTTTTTTTAAACTAACTTCTACGTAGATTTATTTTCATGTACAGCCATAGCATGACTATAAGCAATCATTCAAAATGCTGTCTGAATCCAAGCAATTGTCATGTTCTCAGTGACAGCCATGGCAAAGTTCTTTCTGTTCTGTTGCAAAAAAAAAAATTTTTGCAGATGTGTGTTAGCAAAAAAGTTGCTCATAGCCTTTGAATATTAAAATGGTGATGGATATGATCATAGTTGGTAGGGCTGGGGAAGATGATTGATTGAATCTGGAAAAATAGAAAATGCTGGTGCCTCCAATGCATTATATTTGTTGGCACTTTTTGTCTGTTTTGCAGTTATGCTATATGAAATGTCATATAATTCCCCAGAAATAACAAGGAAAACGTAAAGGTCTTTGTCACACAAAGAAAGGAACAACCCAGCCAAACTGCATTTGTATAAGACGTTGTCATACCTTCTGTCTTTCGTGGGTACTGATGGCTATTTTACAAGCTGAGGAATTGTCAGAGCTTATTATTTTTGGCAATAGTTGATGTTTTGGCTAATTGTAGCAGTGTTTACAGAAGCCCAGGTCCATTTTTTAACACATATCATACATTGTTTGGATTGTAGCATAGCATGTTCAGTTTGATGTTTTCGTCCCAGTGGCGAATGAGTAAGAAGAGCTGCCGTGCTGCTTTTTTCAAGCTGGCCAGGTCCACTCCCTCAGGAAGCTGCTGTCCCCGGAGCCAAAAGTCCGCCTTGGCTGCCACCAGTTCCCACTCCACAAAGAAGCCAGCACAACGGTGCTCCAGCCAGGCTAGTGCCACTGCTGTGGCCCAGCTTGAGCCCTCTAGATCTTGCTGCACCAGGCGATCATCTGACTGCTCCAAAGGCTCCAGCAGTAATTTCTCGCACATATCTGTTTCAGAACCCCGGCCACTATCTGCTTGATTAACACCCTTGCACAGCTTTGCGAACACTTCTTCCGTGCTTCTGGGCTCTGCTGAAAAGTCAGCTAGGTCCCCCTCACGGACAAACCCATGTCTGGAACTGGGGGCTCTTATAAATATCTCACCCCGAACCACAGCAACCTTTTGGCCACTGCTGGTACCAATGGAGGGGCTAGTGCAGTGGAATGTCGGGCTCAGGTTGCTGCGGTGGCAGGCATAAGGAGAGGCTCTCTTTAGGCGGTCCAGCGGAATCTGGATGCATTCAGAGTAGAGGTCTGTCAGAAGAAAGGCCCCAGAGGCCAGCTGGAGACGCACCTGTTGGTGAGGAGGTGGAGACACCGTGCTTTGACCGAACAACTAAAAGTCCAGTACCTCCTCTAAAGTTTCAATGAGCATTTTCCATTACGTGGCACAACTTACTAGGGGCAAGTAATCGGTGCTTTCGCAGTCTGCTGGTTTCTCTATCTCGCTGGCCAGGCAATGGGGTTTAAGGGTCCCATGTTTGCTTGGGTGTTCAGTAGTCCTCAGCCGGCTCAGAGTAAACCTGTGTTACATGGACAGTAGTGTGTGGGAGCCAAATTCCACCACAGGCCTCACCTGCCTCATGGTCTCTTGCTGGGAATGTGCAATTGGTATTTCAGAACAAGATGTCTAATATGAACTTACATAAAAGATAGACATTAGGAACGTGGAGAACGGATGGTTAAAAGGCAGTTCTAAAATCTTTACAGATAAGTAATATGGGCTATTCTATCAAACACTATGAAAGCCTGTTTGAACATGTGTTCCAGAAGTGCCCTGACTTTCATCCTTACTACTGCTCAAATAAAGCCTCTGCTGAAGCACTCATGTGGTTGTCTTTGTGAATTCCATGAGAGCATTCTGGATCCAGAATACTGATCCCCTCATATCAAGTTTTCCACTTATCTTCTCCTAGATTGTTAACTCCACTTATTGTCACTTGATCCAGATTTTCATTTATTTAGATACCAGATCCAGCCAATTGTCCATATATTTAAATGTGAGACAAAACCTTTGTCTTCCTCTGCCTCATCACTTCCCTAGAGAAGGCCTTAAAAATAGTAGCACACCAAATCTTTAAACAAAAACAGTTTTGTGTTTCCCTGAATTTATTTGTAAACTTAGCTTATAGCTGTTATGTTTGCTTGTACCATGTCTCTATGGTCCTTTGTGCAGCACTCTGTGTCACTAGTGTGAGAAGAGCATTCTTTAAAAATGTATAATTTATTAGAAAAAAAGAATTTAAAGTATTGAAAATTGAAGTAAAAATAAAATTGATTATTTTTACTTATTTTCTAAATGTAGACTCGGGTCTAATCAGTCATGTATAATGGCGAGGAAGCTTTTTATATACAGGACCAAGGCTTGAATTGGGCAGATGCTCAGTGGAATGCAGTGGACCAATCTGCACTCTAAAATGCCAACAAGAGGAGTATGGAACTTTTTTTTCTGGTCTATATTCAGATCCATGTGTAGTGTTACAATTATGTGCAATTCAATCAAACTAAAAAAAAAATTTTAAATGGTTTTCAAGGTTTTCAAGGAGTACATGGTAGAAAGGTAAAGACATTTAAAAAAATACATGACCCTAAACGGCTAAATGTATAATGTTGTCATTTATTCTACTATAATGTGCCGCCCTACTTTTTACTTCGAATAATATTTGATGACATTTAGGTTTGTAAAAGCCAGTGATTTTAGTGTGACCTTGACAGGTGCTGGGAAAGAATTTTCCCCATGAGAAATAATAGCGTCCGTCATTTTGTTGTCTGTTTTTCTGACATTCGGTCATATTTCAAGAACACATTAGGACTGCTTTATTTGGGATAAGTGTACTTTTCGTGTTAAGAGGAGAAATGACAGTGTGGGAAGACGGTCTCACTTGGAACCAAAGAAACTCTCCATAGACCAGTTTTCTGCCGAGCGCTGAGAACGTGTGGACGCCACTGATGGGCTGGCAGGATTCCAAACACCTCCTATACCTGCAAAACAAGCATGTCATGGTCACACAGATTCAAGTGCTGCAGCTTGTGTGTGAGTGCTTTTATCCTCCCTGATGAGATGATTTTTAAAAGCAGTTGCATGAAAAACATTCTGAAACTCTAGAATACCCACCTTCCTGAAGTCATATAATGGACACCAGGAAGGGGAGAAGAAAGGCGAACAAGTGGATGTACTCACTACTGTCACAGGACGTCAGGCTGCAAGGGGAAGCAGGTGTGTCATCCCTGTCTGGAGAATAAAGGACAAGCATTGGACGAAAGACTCATGGATTCAACTTCCACTGTAATACTGACCTGAGGCCACTGCAGTCCCTGCAGCTGTTCTGGTGGTGCTCTACTTCTCCCAAGTGACATCGGTGTGTAGTGCTTGCAGTCCCAGCCCAAGCCACTGTGGTAAACAAAGGTGTACCTGTAGATGCCAAGGTGTCCTCATAGTCCTCAGAATCACGGCTGGAGGGTCTGTGTCCCAAGCTTATGGAATAGGCTCTGTGTCTCCTGCTTCCCCTCAGCCCAGAGCGTGTCCCTGCTCAGGCCCAGCAGACACAAGTCGCATGTCAAGCATTTAATGAGTATGTGTGGTCCAACTCCAGAGATGTAGTTACTGGAGGTTTACCTGTGGTGCACACTTCCACAGAGCTGGCCAGGCCTTCACCAGAGGAGCTTTTGATGGGTGCAAATGCTGTGTACATGCAAACTATGTTGCAGCTCTTGCTGGTCTGAATGGCTTTGGTGCGATACCTTTTTGACAGCCCTAAAGAGCAAACATGGAGATATCGGTACAAAATATGTGTGTGTGTTTTTGTGTTTTGGTGAATGGGAGCGTATTTCCTTTAATTCATAAACTTCCAACTTCAGAAGTTCTCAAGTGTTAGGAAACAAAATTTCCAGTTAACACAACTTCTGAGCTCTTTACATTTGCGACTTGCCAGGTAAAGTTCTCACCGTGCTCGACACTAGGTTCTCTCTCAGCCATATTCTCAAAGTCCCGGATCACAGAGTGGGCAGTTAGCTGATGTATGATCTCCAGCCAGCTATTTTCCTCTGGCTTGTTGCTCGTGTCCACTGGCTTCCAGAGAGGGGAGAGGTCCACCACCGCCTCCCAGGACATGGGCTTGCCAGCCAGAAGCCCATGGATTACTGCACGGCACTGGAAGGGGGGCTTCTCAGGGGGCGCTGGAGCAAACAGATACTCCGGTTCTGTGAATGTGTCCCAATCCAGAGGGGAAGCTGGAAGAAGCAGGCTGTCTGTTTGGGGCAAAGGGTGGTGAGGAGAAAATAAGGAATGTTTTTAAGTTTTTACTCCTGATTAAAATAAGGGCTACTTGGGGTATTCAGTATTCATGCAGGTGTCTGTTTACAACATAGCTAAGATAACTGAAGGTGCTGAAGGTGTAGGATGGGTTGCTGGAGATCCCACTTACGGGAGTTAGAGAGGCTGTGGGTCACACCCCCCTGAGGATTGGACAGTTTCTCTGCATCAACCTCATTCAGCTGGTCTCCTAGTGCCTGATAGAAGGAAACCTTTTCTAGTGCCCGACGCAGCCGGTGCAGGTCCAACTCTCCCTGCGGTGAGGAGAAACTACGCCCCGACATAGCTGAGCGGGCCAACACGGTCTGCCTCTGCCTAGGTTCCTCAGTCTAGGGCACACAGGGGAGCAAGAGAGAAACTAAGGCCTGACTGCATCATCCTGACTAACAGACCTTCTCATTACTGATACATAGAGACTTACATCTTGCAGTAAGGACATCTGAATTTTTGAAGATAGATACATTTACTAGTTCATATATTTATTTAAAATTGCATTTTCTTCACTGTTATAATGTTTCGCTGTGGAGTGAAATTGACCTGGATAACAGCAAAACACTTAGATGATACATTAGAAACTCAAGTAACTGTGTGTTTGGGGGTCCACAGGCCGATCTCAGTCAGCATATTGTTTAACTTATTACTGCTACCCAGAAAATAAAGTGCTGTGTTTTTATTATTTATGTTTTTTGACTGCAAATTTAGTCAATTGGATTCTTATAAACATGTTTATGTGATGCATTGATCTCTTCCTTGTGCCCACGAGACAAGTGGTCGCCATTTAATGCAAAACACTTTACAATAATTCAGCAGTAGGGGAACTGTAGCTCTTTCATGACGCATTTCCGATGTTTGAGTGTAAATAGTTGAAATGTTCTAACCGCTGGGGCGAATTAGTGGGACGTTACTAGCCCTCCAGTCACTGGTGAGCTCTGTGATGCTGGTGTTGAGATGCCAGCAAGAAACAGAGGAGTTTTCCTGGGATTCCGTGTGCGAAGCCCTCCCTTCATTACTGCCGAAGCAACACAGCACTGGTTCACAAAATGTTTTGAGTCATTTTAAATTTGAATTAATTTTAATTTTGCTCAATGATAAAAGATAATAAAATAAATTGGTGTCCTGATCTGTGCTCCTGGTCTCATCCCTGTTATTTCCAGGATGGATGAACACTGAGACAATATATTGTATGATCTGCTGGTGAAAATAGACTTAATAAAAATCTTACAATATTAAATTTATTTTAACCTTAGCAGATGTTTACAGCTGAAATTAACCCATTAATAAATTAAGTTGTATTATTAGTCTTTCATCGATTGTGACGTAGTGGGTGGACTTACGAATAAATCTGAGTTATGAATTCTACTCCCAGTCACCTTTGTAAGTTGGTGTATTGCCCTATTAACGTAAAAATCTTTTCTCTGTCACAGGTGTACAGTTCTCTTCACGTCCAAACAGATCTTACAGTAACCTGCTGCCCTTGTTTCTTACCATTCCTGACTCAGTCTCAGTGCTGTCATAGGAGGCCATGTGTTTCCGTGTCTCCCAGCGAGTTAGGCCTCTGGGCTCAGATAGGGCCGTCGCCTTCAGGCTGAGAGGCAGCAAGCCAGCATCACTGAGGAGAGCAGCTGAATCAGACTCAGAAGAGAGATTGGCCCTTTTGGCACTCAGAGAACAGTGGGTCAGCATATACTTTTCCTGCACGTAGGAGGCCTGCGCAATGCGGAGGCGCACGTCATTCGGTGACTCCAGCTCCCCAACTGTAGAGAGACACATGGATGGTCAAAGTCAGTCTGTGTGCTTCACCAGCTCTGTGCCATCACCCCCCCTCCACTCTCCCCTTTTAAAGTATTTTTTGAGATGTGTACACATTAGCATCATGGACCACTAAGTGGTAAAGCAATTGACTGTGAGTAGGCCGGTCTCACCTGTGTCTTCATTAGCAACGGAGGGCCGAGCACAGGAGAATTCAGAGGAGATCTCCCGAGAGATCTCGCAAAGAGCTTCTTCTATGTCACTGTACTCTGGGACCGACACAGCTGCCTGCAGAAGCTCGTCCTTGGAGTGCTGTGAGAGGGAGCCCACCGACCCCCGGGACAGCCACCTGCTGGTGTGGCTCCTTGTCTGCTGGTGGGACAGAAGTGTTCAGGGCTGTCAGTTTCATTATGTCAGTTTGCTTTTTGCACAACCCGGCATTTTGATAAATTCTTTGTGATGCTGGTAAGGGAATGGTATGTGAAAGTAATTCTTGTACACGATCATCGCCCAGTTATTGCCATACATGGTTAAGGCTGAAGCACTTTTGCAACTGGGTAATTTTTAGGACCATCCTAATGCAGACTTTACTGAAAATGCTCTGCACCTTTTCATTAATTCTCTCATCTTTGACTGCTCCTGTGAAACCTTCCGGTGATAAACACCATGGAGCAACTCGCATAGCACATTGCTTACATATGTATACAGAATAAAAATTAATACTCACTAATTATTTGTGAATAAAGATCCAAAACATACATTACAATGTCTGCCTTGGTTAGGTTAGGTTTTGTGTTCTTTTGTTGAGGGGAAAAAAGAATACAATGAAATTAGTTGTAAAATATACACATGCATGTTCTATAATGTATGTCTAATACACATTGTGCACATTCTAAATCATATGATATCGTGAACAAGAGTAAGAAATTGTAACACATTAAGATATTTTGGCACATGGGGTGTCCTGGCTTCAGCGAGGGAGTAGTTGTGAGGCGATGTGGGGTGAAACTGGGGGGTGTTTTGTTAAAAGGTAAACTATTAGTGCAAAAACATGAACTTCCAACAGCAACCACATCAAAACTAGACTGAGCTCAGCACCATGATGACTCCTGTTCTCTAACAGTCCATTCAATTCAGTAACTGGTTCATGGTTCAGGTGTGGGAGGCAAGACTGCATTCTTGTAACTTTTAGGCTGTGTAATTCAATTTGTAACTCTGATGCTTAGTTTTAATGTGCTTTGTGGAATATCTACAAATGCATATTGAAATAACTACACTCTCTCACACACACACACACACACACACACACACACACACACACACACACACACACACACACACATATTCATTTATATATAACTGTTTCCCAACCATTTTACTAAAACAGTGCCAGTGGCAAAACCTCATAGAATGGAGTATGTTCAACAAACCTGTGCTTAGCGATCAAGGTGTGGTTACCAGTAGAGTCTTGGTCCTTTTCAGATGGTCACCGAACAATGATTCTGCTGTATTGTTGCTACTAACTTCAGACACACAGATTTCAGATCTTTCTCATTCGCATGCACTCCACGTTTTTTTCCCCCTACGATTCCATTTATTCAATACTCACGTCACCACTCTTGCTTTGAAAGGCAGACAGATTGTAAAGTGTGCAGTAGCCGATCAGACAGTTCCCTGGGTAGATTGGAGGGATTTCTCTGGGAGACAGGAGAGCCTCCATGTTGTCTGGCAGGTACCAGTCTATACGGATATCGGTGAGCACAGGCTCAAAGGCTTTCTTCAAGGATTTAATCAACTAAAATGGAAACAAGACATTCTCTAGTGGGAGATTTCTTGAATGGTTCTTTATCAGTGAATTATTTTCTCCTCTCCCCATAAGGGGGCACTACTGCCTCAGTGTCACCTTAGGTTGCAGCCTCTCTTCAATGTCCAGAAACACTGTGTGTCCACCAGTCACCTTGGCAACTCCCTGCAGCAGCCGCCGACAAGCCAGGGGCCCCAATCCAAGGCCGAAACACCTGTCAAACAAGAGCACATTTTACGTGGACGTTTACGTCACGATAAAAGAATAAAGATATAATTCAGTTGTCGCAAAATGCTCCTTTTGCGTTAAAAAAATCAAACTTTTCCTTGAAGATGGCATACAGTTTCCTGGAGGGAAAATACTGCTTTGACTTTCAATGGAAAATTGCGGCTAATGTCACGGCCTCCACTGGCGTTCCCTCCCTACTTACTTACAGAACCGTTTGTCTACCTGGACAATTTAATTCATTAATTTCTTCTAAACCAAAGGACTTGGAAGGATTTAAACCTTCCTCATGAACAAGCTTATAAACCTTAGTTGACCACGAAGGAGTGTAGTTTTACACAATCTTTAACATCTTTTTGAGTCTAATGAATAATGAATAATGAATGTGGGACAACATAAAACAGCTGGCAGCTTCTTAAAGATTCAGAGGAGTCATGTGAGAGAACACACTCAAAACGAGAGGGACAAAAAGAACATCAAAGAGACCGTGACTGCGTTTGTAACTGCAGGCTGTGAATTGCCTTACAATCTACAATCTGTTTGGGCCACTTACTGCTTTTGGCACAGGCTACCTGCAAGTGGCCAGACAAATAAAATTAGCCTGAGTGGTGTACCGCAGGGTCCGTGGGGACAGGAGAGAAGCACAACCATGATGAGCACTTAGCCTGATTACTGGCAGTGACCAAACCTCGCAATGTGTCCCCAGGGACCCCTGCTCTGCCTCCCAGCTACGGAATCCAGACGTGCGGCTGGTGCTCTCCAGGGGCTTGGGCCCGCCTTAGGCTTTCCATAGATTTCAAAGCTATATTTACTTATTTTCCTGCTTGCATACCATGAGAGCAGCAGTTGTTTTCTTAGCTGGTCAATGAATGCTTGCTAGGAACCATGCAGGGTTAGGTAAATGAGCCCATTGACTTCCATGTTTTCCTGACCATCAGTGCCCACCCCTTTATTTTTATCTCCAGTTCCTCTGTTTCCGGTATCTCAGAGGACACAGTGCTGACCTAAGGAGGCGTGACTGTGCCAGGACGTGTTGGGATTCCCACCCGTCATACCTGGCTGCACAGGCGTTCCTCCTCACTAGCTCCAGTATCTGGCCCACGTTGCTAACCGTGCCATCGGTGATGATGAATGTCTGACGAGGACAGCTCCGCTGGCTGGGCTGCTGGTACAACCAGGAGAGAGCTCCAAACAGGTTGGTGCCCCCTAGGTCTGCCTTCATCTTCTGGACGTACTCACAGGCTATGGCCAGGGTCTCCTGACAATTTTAATAAATTCATTATTACAATGCAATAGATGCATGCAAAGCAGTCAGACAACTGATTAAAAAGGAACTTAAGAAAAATTGCTAGAAAGGTAATTACTGCATGCTGTAAGTGCATGGGAGGTCACCGTATGGCTCTGTGTTTTAAAGACAAGTTGACCTCCAGGTGCTCTGAGAACCTGATATTCTGTGGTCATGGCAACCTTGTGGAATTAGCTGGACATGGATTGTTCTTGGCCAATGTAACACATAATCTCCCCAGGCCATAAAAAACAACAGGCTTCAAAACTTGGGTTCACTATGTGTGGTAGCATTTTTCTCATGGGAAGGTCATATGTTTGCAGGTACAGGAAAGCACAGACCCCTTGCAGGTCTTGCTCTGGAATGATGGACACACGAAAAAATAAGAAAAAAGAGGCCGCATTTCTGCAATGCTGTAATAACTATAATGAATCTTGGATTCTACTGACATTAGTGCAGAGTCTGCTTGTGGGGAACAAGGTCTTGACAGTGGATCCAAAGCCCACAATGTTCAGCAGTGTGCCCGGGGGCAAGCTTTTTATGGCCACCAGCATTCCCTCCTTAAAGGAAGAAAAGAGGAAAAAATAATAATAATCTTAATTGATGGGGTCCCAAGGGAATACTGTACTGTAGATCAGTTCCTCAGTAATAGACTGAACCCAGATTAAGAACGCCTGTTGACTACAGGAAAACAAGAGGACAATGACCTTGACTCTGTTGATGTTAGTGCCGCTCATGCTGCCACTGCGGTCAAGAAGGAAGAAGAGCTCCCTGGTGGCCTGGTGCAGCTCCACAGGTTCACTGAGCAAGTCAGGGCACAAGTTGAGCATCAGAACCGGATTGCACGGGATATCTTTGTGGAAGCGCTTCCTCATGAACTCCAGCTGGGGAGGGAGGGAGACAGTATCATTCAGATGGTATAGTTGTTATCCCCTGTTTGAAAACAGAGGCTGTAACAGTGATGACAGTGGCTTAAACTGGAGTTCAGGAGCAGTACAAACTGGCATTCTAATGCAGCATATAGCATCTGAGGTCCAAAAGAGGGGCCGGTCTCACCTTCTTCTCAGGCTCTGCCTCTTTCCGGGAGCATCGGACGAAGTCACGACGAGCATATATCTGCTGCTCATACTCCGGGAAGGTGAGGCAGCCCCTCTCCAGGATAATCTGGGGCTTATACGGCTCTGTGAGAGACGGGTCATGATGGCTTCTGGGTCTGGCACGAAGCTCTTTGGCATTAGCCTGCACTGCAACTCATACACTAATGAAAGAGTTGGAGTAGACTATGCCCTGGTCTCTCAGTTAAACCCCAGCATAACACAGCTCACCACTCAGGTGCAAAATGATCTCCACGTGTCGATCATATGTGTGCTCCTCCGCCAGGGTGATGTATGTAGCTGTGGCACACTGCGCATTGGGGTCTGCATCAGCCCGCAGTGCATGGGTTGGGCTTTCCAGACCTGAAAAACCGGGACAAGGTAACACAGCACATGATTTAATACCAGACTGTGTAGTGTTATATTTATTTCATAGTGTTGTCACAGAAGCTATACAATTAAAACAGTAAGAATATAAAAAACATTAAGACTTGGAATGTATCTGTGAGGCTATCTCAGTCCTTCAGTGTTTTCATTTAGATGTAACTGTAATGTTGTAGTAAGGGCGCAGACGCGTGCAGGCTTAAGTTGACAGAAGACGTTTATTGTTAAAGGACGTTCCAAGGTCGTCGTCAAGAAACAAGCAGGGGTCAAATCCAGAAGTCGGTACAGCACAAGGAAGGGTTAGGCAAAAGCGGTGGTCAAAGGAAAGTGAGGGTCAGCAATGAGTCAGACTAAACAGAGAGTTGCTTGGTATGCTCAGTAATAACATGGGCAATACTTCACACTGGCTGCTGAGCGACACAGGTATATATATCGGCATGGAAAACAAGGGACAGGTGCAAGTGATTAGTCCACAGGAAGGGCGGGGTCCAGAACAGGGGGCATGACAGTAACATTCAAGTTCCCATAATGTAGTGTGTTTTTTCTGTATGTGACAAGAGAGGACAGCCAAATGCTTTGTCCCTCCCAACCAGCTGCCACCAGAGATGTCTTGACTGTACGCTCAGTTAACATGGTACCGAGCAGCACCCTGCATCCAGCATTTTGGCCAGCATCTTCCCCAGTCCCCTGTGTTTAATACTCCACGGCTTTTTGCTCTCCATGCGGACATATTTCACAATGCTGGTGTCACACTCAATTTAGTCTTTCACTAAATCAAGTTTAAATGCTGGTCCAACTCTCAACGGTTGTCCCGTCTTACCCCAGACAGCCTTTGTAGCAAGCTTTGTAACAAGAGATGGCAAGGAATGGATTGACCTGGGTTTTCTCTACTGGGATGCATGCCAGTCCTTAATAGCTCACATTGTTATTCCACACATCATCAGATGACAAGTGGCCTGTCGCTGCTTGGATGCTGTTGTGTGACCCATGGGCTACTCTTTGGAGTTTTAGACAAGGAGATGTGCTGAGAACATCTTAATGTCATGATTCATAGGAAATAACCAGGTTAAATCAACCCAGAGATGAAACCTAAAAACACTTTGTCACCAGAAGCTTAGGGTACAAATGGTACCAAGTAACCTCTACAAAGTCTGTAAGAACATCCACTGAGCTGTTGCAGGGATTTTGAACTGTGGGGTTTAAGAAACAGGATTGCTGCCACTTTGGGAGTAGCTAAAGGGGTAAAACTGCTGTAATATTCCCAAAATAGTTTATCAGAAAGCTTTTGGTTTTATTCTGCTGACACAACGAAGATGAATACAGGTGGGGACAATCAGTTCTTACCTGCAAGTAGACAGGCTCCCCGCACAAGCAACTGGAAGCTGAGCTCATAAGGCAGACAGGTGGTAGCAGGGCTGGTAAAGATGGAGTGGACACATTGCTGGGTGGAGCCTGCCGGCCTGTCCTGTTTCCCAGCCCCAAAGCAGCTGGTTGGCCTGGGTGGAGTTGGCAGTGTAGGGAATACCCATATACAAACTTTCTTCATCAAAATAGTTTTCCAGCCATTATTAATAACCATCCAGTGCAGGGCTGCAGGGGTCCTGAGCCTATCCCAGAGACAGAGTGCGAGGCAGGGGGCACCCTGAATGGGACTCCAGTCAAACACAGGGCATTCACACACTTTCACTCACACACAAACACTAAAGACAATCTAGATTCCCTCAATTCTCTTGAGAGACACATTGTTGGATTGTGGAAGGAAACCAGAGCTCCTAGAGGTAACTCCTGTGAACACACTGAGAACACGCAGACTTCACAACCCTGGAGTGGCACGCAAATCTGCAGCCTAGGAGATATGAGGTATGAATGCTACCAGGGGCATTACCTTGTCACCAATGGGCTTGGCAAACACAAATTGAACTTTTACAAACCTCCAGAAAACATCAACCATGTAAAAAAAAAGCAGTTCACTAATTGAGATTGCCAGAAAGTTTCAGGGGAGTAAAAGGCAACATACCCACTCTGATCCCACCTTTCTCCATGCTCACTCTTGTTTGGAATAGTCCTTTCCCTGACAATGGGAGTGAGCGCTGAGGGGTACACCAGGCGAACTGCGCCATTCTCCAGTGTGGCCACCTCCATGGTGGTGCTCATGACTACAGTCACAAGGTCCATTGGACCGATAGTCCCGGAGCTCATGATGAAGGTGGTTCTCTCCAGGTCCTCATCCAGGACTAGGTGCCCTGAAATGGAATGCGTCACCATTAGTGGTACTTTAAGGTCAGTTTGTTTAAGTGGTTTGTGCATATTTATTGTTATTAATTTCCACACCAGCAAGTCTGGAAAATCATGACTGCTTCAAAAAAGGAATTTGTGAGAACGAAGGCCTTAAATTAATGCATTTAACTTTGCTTTCCCAGTGCAGCTGGCAGTACAATCTAGCTATGCAAGATTAATAAAGAAACTAAGTCACTGTGGTGAAATATTGGCTTTTATATTGGTTCTTGTGTAAAAGCCTCCACATTCTGTATCATAATGCACTGGGCTAATGTCCTGGGTCAGGCAGTATGGAAAAATGTTTTTCCGAAATGAGACATCATTGAAGGGCAAACGCTATTACTGTTTATTTCCTTGGATATATAAGGTTACATTACAGGTATTCTGTTGATCTTCTGTGGCCACCCAGCTTGCCGCAGCATAAGAGTGGTGCAGGAGGTTGTTTCAGGCTCACCGTTGCTGCACTGCATTCCCCGGCCAGAGGAGCCACAGCAGCTGCAGTCACGGCTGCTTCCACACTGTGTGTCCAAGGCACTGCATGGACAACAGTCCAGGCAACAGTCCTCCAGCTTGGCACAGCTCTGGATCTGAACGCTGACCATGCGGCCAGCGACAACGGCCTCAAACCCAACTACTACCTCTCTCTCCCCCAGGGGATACACAAATATACCTGTGGAGACAGGGGCATGGCGAGGCAGGACAGAAAGAGCCAAGACATATTTTTTGAGTGACACTGCAGGAGGCAGTAAGTATTACGGGCTGAACAATTCAGAGCAGCTCACTGCTAAGTCCTCAGAAAAGCCATCCTTCTGCATGCTTGACAGAAATATTTAAAACTGAACTTCACATACAGTACAAACATGTATACCCTAATTTGTAGACTGTTCAGTGATAACATGATCTAGTATTTACTGCTAATAGTTATAACAATAAAAACATAAAGCACAACAAAAAATTGAAAGATTTGTTTAAGTAAAATCACCAAGTTAAAAGAGACAACTAACATGTGCAGGACTGTAGCCCTCTGTTACTTGCCCATCCTGGTAAAGGATCATTATCTCCAAGTCGGTTGATATTAAGCTGGGGGAAATGCGGCCTCAGTTATCCACAGTACCTGCCCAAGACCGATGGACAACAACTGGTACTTGGATCCCCAGACATAAATGTTTCTATCCTTCATCATTAGGAGTTTTCTGTTTTCTTCTCCTCACTTGCCAGCCAGCTTATCTAAACAGCTAACTACATCTACCTTAACAATGGATAATCTGTACTGTATTAGTCACTTCTGTGTTGTAACCCTTGGAAATTTTCTCAGTTCTTTGGGTCACCCTGGTGCTTTAGAACAATAAATAGAAATTTAATATTTGGTCCCCAGCATTCTTACCATCCACTGGCTCATTCTGCATGTTGGCATAGGTGAGGTGGGTGGTGATGCCCAATGAGTAGCCATTGGAACAGGACTTGACATGTGATGCTTTGAGCTGCAGTGGCTCCCAAGTGGACCGGTTCCGAAGGCCCGGCATCACGTCCTCCCATAAGTCGGATCCAAGAACCCTGAATAGAGGCAGTGGATAGACAGCAGGAAGCAAACAAATGCTTGAGAGCAACAGGGTCGTCTGCTTTTTGCTAGTAAAGCCTCACTCAGTAGGGGGGCATATGGTGAGTGCAGCTAAAACTTTCTGCTGCATTCAAGTATTACAAAACTCATTTGGTACACTGAAGCTTTTTATGGACACAGGTTTTTTTTGTTATTTCAGTGAAAAATAAAATGCACTTTAGGTTTTACATTTTCCAAATGAGCACAAGTCCACTGCTCTGTAGTGCAGTGGTGGGCAACCCATTGGCCAGTGGCCACAAGTGGCTATTTCATAAAAATGTGTGGCCAACACGATTTAGACAAAACAAATCTCAAATATTTCCAGATGTGTTTGACTTACAGCGATTGTGTACATATTTGACTTTGCAGGGGTAACCTCCTCTGCCACTACATCCCTTAGATGTTATTAGAGTTCTGATATTCATTCATTTATTTTTTAAATAATATTAGTTAACTGGGCACAGAAATGGCGAGGAAAAACAAAATGGTTGCCCACCCCTGCTGTAGCAGATTGTTCACCTTTCCAATCCTGTTCTGTTTTTAGGGCAATATTGAAAAAAAACACTGAACAATAGGAAAAGTATTAATATATTTTTCCTGCTGCTGTTTGATATTTGCAAGGCTCCCCTCTGAGCAGTTACCAGGGCACTGTGTGTCTGCAGCTGCACAGCAACCGCGAGTTGAGCATCACCGGGATGCACAGCTCAATCATTAACTCCTCCGTCAACATCCAGTGAGCCAAAGGCGGGAGATCAGTGAACCCCCCAGTGCAAAATCAAATGCTCACATCCTTTGTATATGTCCAGCAGTCACACAACTCCCTGCCATATTGAATAATGATTGTCTTTATTATCCCTCAGACATACTGCTCTATAGACATAGTTCCTGATTTGGATTAGAATATCATATCATCAATCAATCATGAATGGATATTAATTTAGCACATTAAATTGTACATGTAGATCAAGCCTTTTTGTATCATCAGCAATTAAGAATTTAGGTGAATTTAGGTGTCTCAAGACACATTTTAGTAGCTTTTTATTCAATTCACACTGTGTTCATTTAGAATGATCCAGGCAGGTGTGCAGCCTAAGCTGATGTACTAGGTAATAACTTTGAAATTGAAATATACAAATGTGCTAATCTCATATTTATTATTAACTTGTCATTGTTTTGAAAGTTAATGTGTGGTGGTTGCTGGTGCTTATCACAGCTCAGCGAACCGTTGCTTGCAGGCACTGGCTTGTGCCTGTTTGCCTTTGCAGTTAATGGCCTCTTTAGATTCATCCTCAAAGTAAATCAACATCTCCCATCTGCTCAGAAACCCTGTTAAGTTGGATCGTCGCTGAGGTAGGGCTGCTATTCCAACAGAAAGACTGACTATTCACAGAATACAGAAATGATGACGAAATGTGGTGGCAAAACATGAAGAAGGTTATAAACTGGTTTGTAAAGAGCTCAGTAACACCATGTTCGTCAGCAAAATGGGGAAAATGTGCAAATGGGCACTTTTTTGCATGGATATTGAAACACTTCATCTTGGAACTTGAAGCTGTTATTTTTTTGTTTTTTGGTGTTTTTTTTGTTTGCTTCAGGTGCTTTTAATTTCCTTTTTAAACTTGAGTTTTAAGTTTAACAGGCCAGGAAGTTATAACGGGGGCGGGGGGCAAATCAAATTCTCTATTTTCCTGATAAATATATTAAAAAACGTCCACAGATGCTATGATGTTCATATTTATATGAGTTGTTTTCAATTACACACTTGCACTTGACACATAACGCTCCTTAGAACATCTTTTTCAGGGTGTTGCCTGATCTTGACTGCAGTTCCAGGATTTTAGTGCTGTAATGTCCAGTTTTGATTCTCCCACCGTAATCCCTCATGAAATAGAAGAAGAGAGGTCGGGCTGAACATGAAGTTTCTCCAAACCCAGCAGAACACGGTTTATAATGCGGTCCAAATTTTTCCCGCCTTCATTTTTATTCTTAATGAAGGAAGCGGACCGTTTTCGTCCCTTTTCACAGCAGGTGAGAGACGTGCGCGTTTCTCACACGACGTGGAAATACTGCTGCCAGCACACTAATAAACAAACCGTCGTTCACCACACACCCCCCACCCTCCGTACAGAAACCAAACCGAAACGTACGTTCTTAGTATCTTGCCGTTTGTCTTTAACGACGCGGAAAACTGATAAATCACGATAGGCAGTGATTTACAGTGTAGCTTATTTCACATAAAAACGTCACAGTGTATTACATTTAAGATGCACCTGATCCCTTTGAAGATTTTAGAATCATTCTGAAGGATGAACGCGAAGAATAAACGGATGGAACAGCCGAAAGGACGAGTTGAAGTGACAGTAAGGAAGAGCCCACACTTACTCGGCGTCAGGTGTGGTCTTCACGGACAGCCCTCCCGCCTTCCTCCTCCTTCCCTCCCAGGTGTTTCAGACGTGTGAACCGACCTCGACACTTTCAGGACCAGCAGCTGTCACCCACCTAAGCGACGAGGGCGCTCGCGCAGCTCAGCTCTGACTGTCACACGGCAAGCACGTGGGTCCCGCCCCGCCACAAACCCTTCTTGACTTGCTCGAAATACGGGGGAAAACGCCCACTGTTACTAACTTCATTTAGACTGCGCCTTGTTCACTTCCATCTACAGTGTCGCACAGTGAACTTTACTCTAATTTACCATAAACGCAGTGTGAATTCTTACTAGACCAATTCGAGGAAAGCGCCTTTATCAGGGGTCCTGCAACAAGAGTAGGACGCGAACGAACCTTTACCTTTCTAGCCTACGGTCCTGACCAGGCCACCTGGTTCCCATCACAAGGGGGTCATAAAACATTATTTTTATACCTTTTCCATGGAGCCAAAGTTACTGCACAGCCTGCCCTGCTTTCCCCTGTGTAGAAAATGTTAATTCAGTTAAAAGTTGTCTTTACAGTTTAATCACAAATAATTAATAATCATGTATAACTCGGATTTAAAAAAAAAAAACATTTTGATGGAATTAGACTTTAACTCTAGTTTGGTGTACATACCAGGGACTATAAAGAAATGATTGCTTTTGGGAAATTCAAAAGTCTGCAAGGTGTATTAAGGATGTACCAGGGAGAAAAGATGCCCCCTCAGGTGAAATGGCTTTCAGTGCCTTTAAAAAGTACTCAGCCCACCACATTTAATTGTTTCAGATTCTAAAGTTACACTAAATTTTTTAAAAATCCCAGTTTCTCTACAGAACAGTGCACAACAAGCCAAATGAAAAGAAAAAAATTGTAAACCTTCTAAAAATTAACCAGAAAGTAAAAGTCAAAATTGTAGCATAAAAAAGGTATTCATACCCATTGTACATATACATCTAACTTTGCTCAGATGAAGTGTATTACCTTACCAACTCATCCAATTTACTGATGGTCTGTACCTGTGAAGGAAATGGGTTCTGAGATTTGACCCCTCACTGAGGTCTAACAGGATGGTAGACATTTTCCACACAGGAAACCAAAATTAAAACAAAAGAGTATCAAAAAATCCAGGGATATAATGAGGAAGAGTAGAAGACCATCGGAAAGGCAGTGAACACACCTCAGGTTTCAGCATAGTCCATCATACAGAAGTGGAAAAATATGATGCTACAACCACGCTGGACAGATCAGACCCTCTTCTAAACATAGATGCTGAACGAGAATGGCACTTGTCAGAGAGGCCAGTGTGACATGAACTGTCACTCTGACTGTTGCAGAAGTCAGTGACTGTGACTGGAGATGATGTTAATAGTCCAACAATTCTCAGGGCACTGCAAAAAAGGTGCCTTTAGAGAACAGTGGCAAGGAAGAAGCTCTGGCTGAAAAAAATATCTGCCTGCCTGTAAAGAATCTGCAAAACATCACTTGGCAGATACTGCAAAGTTGTGGCAGAGAGTTTTGCAGTCTGATGAGACTAAGTGGAACTTTTTGGCCTGAACTCTAAGCGGTATGTGTGGTGTAAAACTAACACTGGGAATCAGCCAGGTAGCCTGCATTGAAAGGTGGTAGTGGCAGTATCCGGTTGTGGAGATGCTCTTCAGCAGTAGGGAATGGTGATCTGGTCAGGATTAATGAGAAGATGAATGCCTCACAATACAGACAGATCCTGGAGAAAAACCTGCTTCTCTGTGCATCTCTTTTTCTTCGTGAAAGCTCAGAGATTAAACTGGGGAGGAAGTTTGTCTTTCAGCAGGACAGTGACCCAAAGCCCACTGTCAGAGCAGCAGCCTGACTTAAAATGGAAAAGATTGAGCCTTGAGTTGCCAGTCAAAGTCCTGACCTTAACCCCATCAACATCTGTTATGAGACCTAAAAATCACTCCCCAGCAAACCTGGAAAAGCTTGAGCAGTTCTGCAAGCAGGAATGGGCAGCTCTCTGGTGGTTCAAGCGAGTACTGAACAGGTCAAATGAATACTTACAAATCACTGACATTTCGCTTGTTGGATTTTATTTTTAAATTGCTTATAATTTCTTTCCATTTTTTAGGAATAATTGTGAAAAAGAGTGTTTGGTACACAAATAAAAATTCCCCATCAAATTCATCAAAATTTCAGGTTCAATCATTTAAGTGAAAAAAAGGCTGGAGGGTGAATACTTTTTCCAGGTGCACTTCTGAGGCATATTAACCTTCATGTAGAAGTTATTTCCCCCAATATTAGTGTAAATAACCTCTCAGTACAACTATTAGTATTTTTTTGGCCCCCAAATAGGTAACCCAAAAACCCTGATGTCCCCCTGTGTAGTGCAACTTGCTGATGTTCTTTGTTCCAATGTATCAGTTTTAGGAAAGACTAGTAGAGGTGTCTGAATGCCCTGGCAGTTGCTCCATGAAGGAACTGTGTGACGCTGTTGGCAGGAAGCAGATGTGTGCAGGCGCGAGTTAGTGAATGAGGTTTATTAGCAAGAGAAGTTCCAGAATCGTGGTCGACACACAGGCAAGGGTCAGATCCAGAGGTCAACGTAGTACCAGAAATGGTCGGGCTAGATCGAAGGTCGGGGACAGGAGAGGGTCGAATACCAGAAAGGCTAGCGGGAGAAATGCTCGGTATGCTCAGTGGTAACATGGGCGATACTTCGCACCAGCGTGTCGGGCTACACAGGTTTTATACCTTGTTCGGGGAAACAAGGAGCAGGTGCTGGCAATTGTGGAACTGGGCAGAACAGCAGGCAGCGCAGGGGGCGTGACAGTACCCGCCCAAGGAGTCGGCGTCGGCCACACAACGCGGACGGCCACGATGACCCCTAACAACGCCCCCAGAAGAGGGGCTCTGGGTTCGCATGCCTGAGTAGTCACGAGTCTGGGCGGATGAGGTGGTGCTTTGGGGCCGTTCCGCCCTCCTTGCGGTTGGGGTCTCACGAGTGCCACTGACCTTCCTTTTGGGGCGTCCCCTAGGCCTGGGCCCCGGCTTCTCCAGGTGGCACCGGTGAAAATCTGCTACCAATCCCGGGTCCAGTACGTCCCTGGCTGGCACCCAGCTCCTCTCCTCCCGGCCATAGTCCTCCCACTTGACCAGGTACTGAAGATGTCCTGCCCATCTTCGAGAATCCAGCAGCCTGTTTATTGCGTACACTGGAGCACCTTCTATCTCCACCGGGGGGGGGTTGGACGTCTGCAGGGAGAGCCTCATCTAAGTCTAAGTCCCGGGACTACTGGTTTGAACAGGAAAACGTGAAAGGCATCAGACATATTAAGGTTGACTGGTAAGTCCAATTTGTACATCACCTCATTGATCTGCTTAGCAATTCGATAGGGACCCAGGTACTTGGGATGGAGTTTTCTGCAACCCTCGGGGAATTTGATGTTTTTAGAGGACACCCAGACTCGGTCTCCAGGACAATACACTGGGGCCTCTCGACAGTGCTTGTCGGCGTGGTCCTTGTACCGCTGGAGGGTCTGTTCAATATGCTGATGAGTCTGCTCCCAGATCTCCTCACTCCTCTTCAGCCAGTTATCCACTGCCGGGATGTCCATAGGATCTGCTGTCCATGGCATCAAGGGGGGTTGATAACCCAGGCAGCATTCGAAGGGGGTGAGTCTGGTGGATGAGCTAACCAGCAACTTCTGGGCCATTTCTGCCCAGACCAGAAACCGACTCCAATCTGATGGATTCTCATGGCAATATATTCTTAAGAACTTCCCTAACTCCTGGTTTACCCACTCACACTGCCCATTAGACTGCGGATGATGGCTGGATGATAAGCTAACAGTTACTCCCAGGCGTTCGAAAAGGGCGGTCCATATTTTTGAGGTAAACTGGGAACCGCGGTCTGACACTATGTCCTCTGGAATACCAAAGAGCCGGTTAAACAACTAATACCTGGTTAAACAGTGCCTCAGCGGTCTGGAACGCAGTGGATTACCCCCCAAATGGAATAAAACGGATTGCATGCGAGAACCCGTCGACAACAGTTAAAATACAGGTATGTGATTGGGATGGTGGCAGGTCCGTGACAAAATCTACTGCAATATGGGACCAGGGTCGGGAGGGGACAGGAAGGGGAGCCAAATTCCCTGCAGGTAACGTTTTTGGGGTTTTGCACTGTGCACAAGTTGAGCATGAGGCAATAAACTGGTGTACATCCTGTGCCATGCTCTCCCACCAGTACCTACGCGGTAGCAGTTGGTAGGTGCGGGACTCCCCAGGATGCCCGGAAACCATTGACGCATGTGCCCACATAATGAGGCAATCTCTGCATGGTGGGGGAACGTACTGCTTTCTCACAGGACAGAGCCAGAGATGAGGTGTCGCCAAGTTCTCTAGCTATATCAATTTCCCACTGCACGGATGCCATTTGACAGTCAGTGGGTAATATTCTGACTGGTTCAGCATTCGTCGGTTCCGCCGAGGGTTCGTTTATTTGGGATAATGCATCTGCCTTAGTGTTACGGGACCCCGGTCTATAGGTTATCGAAAACAGGAGAAAAACAAGGCCCAGCGTGCTTGCCTGGGGTTCAATTGCTTTGCACTACGCAGGTATTCTAAGTTTCGATGATCTGTTAATACTTGAAACGGGTGATTAGCCCCCTCAATCCAGTGTCGCCACTCCTCGAGTGTCAGTTTCATTGCCAGCAACTCATGATCTCCTATTCCATAATTTTGTTCGGCCAAGGTAAGTTTATGGGAATAAAAAGCAACCGGGTGTAACTTAGGGGAATCAATCAACTCGCTGCGACAAGACGGTGCCTATACCGACACCCTCAACAACAAAGGGTTTAGACAGGTCAGGGTGTGTCAAAATGGGGGCTGTGGTGAATGCCTGTTTAAGTTTATTACACGCTTGCTGGGCCTGGAGATTCCATGATAGGTGTCGGGATCTCTTCTTGCCCTTGAGCGGCGCTGTGACAGGGGCCGCTATGCCACTAAAATTTCTAATAAACCTGCGGTAAAAGTTGGAAAAACCCAGAAAACGCTGGAGGTCCTTAATACTATGAAGTGTGGGCCAATTAACCACTGCCTCAATCTTTGATCACCACAATACCTTTGGTGCCAATAATGTAACCAAGAAAAGAAACTAGCTGTAAGTGAAATTCACATTTCTCTCCCTTCACATACAACTGATTCTTTAAGAGTCGTGTAAGGACCGTACGGACATGGGTATTGTGAGACTTGAGATCCAGAGAGTATATTAAAATGTAAATATATGTGATCACGAGTTTCCCTATCATGTTGCGGAGCACGTCGTTAATGAATGACTGAAAAACAGATGGCGCATTACACAGACCGAAAGGCATAACCCGGTATTCGTAATGTCCATTCGGAGTAATGAATGCCGTTTTCCACTCGTCCTCTTCCCAGATATGAACCAGGTTGTAAGTGCTTCTGAGGTTTAATTTTGTGAAATATTTAGCACCTTGGAGTTGCTCTAAGGCTGCCGGCACCAATGGCAAGGGGTAAGGGAACTTCTTTGTTATCGCATTTATACCTCAGTAATCGATGCACGGCCTAAGACTTCCGTCCTTCTTAACAAAAAAGAAACCTGAAGCAACAGGGGATGTAGACAGCCGAACAAATCCCTGATCTAAAGCCTCTTGGATATACTCATTCATTGCCTTTAGTTCTGTCTGGGTCAACGAATAAATCTTAGCTTTTGGAAGGGGAGCCCCTTCTACTAGCTCGATCGCACAGTCATACGGGCGATGTGGAGGGAGTTTGGTCAAATTTTGCTTACTAAATATCTCTTTCAGGTCGGAATACTCAGGGGGAATTGTTATAGCTTCAGAGTTGGGACTTTATACAGTAGTAGCGCACACCGTGACCTGAGGGAGTTGCATATAGTTTCTAGCACAATAAGGGGACCAGGACACGATATCTAAGGTAGACCAGGAGATACGAGGGTTGTGTTTCCGCAGCCACGGTAACCCTAATACCACTAAATAACTGGTTTGTGGAATCGCAAAAAAGGATATGGACTTGGAATGCAAAGTACTAGCATCCATTCATACGGAGAGAGTGGCCGATGTCACGCAGTCTTTACCGAAGGGTCTTCCGTTGAGGGCAAACAGTCGACACAGTACACGTAGGTCCCGGGTCCGAAATCCCAACTGCCGGACCAGCTCCCAGTGCATGAAATTTCTGTCGGCCCCGGAATCAATTAGTGCCATGACGGACACTGGCTCCGGACAGTAGAAGGTGACAGGGAGGGTGAACGACTTGCACGTTTTTTCCCGTCCATCACGGGGTAGAATCAGTGGGCAAACGTCTGGATTGGTCCTCATGTGATGTGGTTTCGAATGCTGGAAGCTGGTGCACGTCTCAATTCTCTGCGGTCTCCATTCATTGCGGAGTCGTTTGGCTGGTTCCCATTCCAGCGTGCCTCCGGACAGATGGGGAATTGCAGCAGGTGTCGGGTTAGAAGCTTTACTAGGTGTTGCCAAATGGAGACTTTCTTGGGACCGTTCGTCATCCTCAACTGAGTATTGCCTCGGGTCAGTTATCACTTTTTCAGATCTTCAGTCACCTGTGTCAGCCGTTTTTGTTGCTCACTTTGCCGGGTTATGAGGGTTGAAAACGCTTGCACAATCTTCTCCACCAGATGTTCATGCTGAGTCAGTTGTTCCGCCATTTCAGGAGTCCCGGGGTTTGAGCACTCCATACCTGCCATCTGCTGGTTGGCGAAGTATTCTGTGACACCATTGGCAGGAAGCAGACGTGTGCAGGTGCCAGTTAGTGAATGAGGTTTATTAGCAAGAGAAGTTCCAGAATCATGGTCAACACACAGGCAAGGGTCAGATCCAGAAGTCAACGTAGTACCAGAAGTGATCGGGCTAGATTGAAGGTCAGGGACAGGCGAGGGTTGAATAGCAGAAAGGCTAGCAGGAGAAATGCTCGGTACACTCAGTGGTAACATGGGCAATACTTCACACCAGCATGTTGGGCTACACAGGTTTTATACCTTGTTCGGGGAAACAAGGAGCAGGTGCTGGCAATTGTGGAGCTGGGCAGAACAGCAGGCAGAGCTGGGAGCATGACAAACTTTGTGGAGAAAGTGAAGAAGATGGGCTGCAGTGTATCCAGGCAATTGGCTGTGACTGTTGGTTATAACTATATATATAATTGTATATGTATATAATTGACTGCCTTGTCAATCCACCTCATGTTTGATCTGACTCGAAGGTACACTGAATGAAAAGGAATACAGTGCAGGCCCTTCTGTCTCAGTCAGGTCCTTCTGCTTATCCACATGCCCCCCTTGCTCTGCATGGCTTATTAAAATGACACAGGCTGAAGGTGCTGTGTGACTATGGAAGATGGTGCCGAGATACTCTGAAACAGTGGAAAAGTATGATCAGATGCTTTATGATTACAGAAGAGTTTGCTGATACCCTGAGATTATGCAGGAGACTCTTGAGAAGCACTGAGACTGGTGAAAAGTGTGTTCAGATACGCTGAAACAATTTGTGCTGTGAGATGCACTGCGATTAGGCAAGTTTGTTGATAAACAGGAGACTATGAAAGAGTGCTGAGATACAGGGACATGTTGAAATAGTGTCCTGAGGCACCGAGATTAAGGACGTGTCCCCATTGATGAGGACTGTGGAAGGATAGGTTCATATTCACTGAGACTATGGAAGCATGAGATCACGCACTGAGATTATGGACCATTGTGGCAACATGCACTGACAGCATGACAGAAGGGTGTGTGAACAAAGTAACATTTGAATCCATCATTACATGTCAAGTACATTAAGCCTCATCAAGGTTTGATGAAAATAAATGGTTCAATTTCAGAATTATCACAAGTTAATTCAACAGCCTTCATTGCTTCTGAACTGCAGAAATAGTTTCTGCCTCTCTGTGGACATCTCTCTGTTGTCATATACTGCTATGCTGTCTGTTTAGCACAATGATCCAGGAGAAACTGTTTCCTTCTCTCCTGCACATATGTTACAGTGCAGAATGAACCTTAAATCTTGAACTTTGAAATTTAGGGGCCGTTCAGTCAGTGTCGAAAAATCACATGTTCAGTATATACAGAACCATCAGTTTCCTGCACACAAATTGCGCCTAGTTTTCTGCAGACCAGCAAAAGATAGGAGAATGTGGAAAAAGTCCAGATGTCGTGTTCCTGCTTAATGATTTTATTCTTGTGTCTTTTCTTTGTGTAACAAGCATAGCAGAGACACCTGTTTCAGCAGAATCGCCTAATCCTTGTGTCAACCCAACGAGGAAAAACATGATCATTTGATCTGCAGCTTCTCCTTTGCTGAAGCCACACCAACAGGCTGAGGACATGCAGGAATTATGGAAATGTCCTCTAACACCCATTAGGAAATGCATTACTGCCATCTGTTTCATGGTTGCTTTGCGGGTTCCTACCGGTATTATTGTCTCATGAAGTTGATATAATTAAGTGGAAATAATGTATTGACTTTCTGTGCAAACAGCAGTAAAATTGTTGTTTTTTTTCCTGTAAAATGGTTAAAAAAGTACGAGAGATGTAGGAAGTAGGAAGATTTTATGCGGCTATTTCTGTCTAAACTTTTATTACGCATCATTTGCTTTCGTGCCGAAGGTGTCTTATTGCGCCATCTGTCGATGAGTCCAGAACATACAATCAAATACACGAAGAGCTGAGAAACATTCGCTTATATACTACCTTCCATAACCTGAAATCAATTCTAAAAATCATATTTCAATAACAGTTTATTAACTACAGGACTCATTTACAGTCGCAAAACAATATCACAGTGAGAACATTAAAGATGGTGGTTAAAGCACAACATCTGATTGCGATCAGGCCTGTGAACTTCAGATGTGGGCATGTCCTACATAGAGTTCCCCTACTCTGAACTTTTGGGCTTCAAACCTTAGTTAATTATTTGTTTTTATTTTATTTTTTCTTGCTAAGATTACCCAAGGAGTCAGTTGCTTACTTCAGCTATATTAGTGAATCGATATTCTGATCTATCACTGAGGATATAGCAGTGTGAGATGCTTTGTTTTCACATGTTTAGTTTATAACTGAAACACTGTCAGAAATATGTCTTACATAAGCAAATATATACGATAAAATTGTTCAACATCGTTAAATACTACCCATAATTTGCTTTCAAAAATATACCAGATATTTTCCCTGCAGGGGGTAGAAATAATACTTCAGCAGAGATTTGGTAAGATATTTAATTTGTCTTGAAGTTTTAATTTAAATCTAGACTCAAGAGGGTTGTTATGTTGAGAAACGTGTGTATGTTTTATTAACACATTTTTGATCATCTTTGGTTGATGGCAAAAAGTTAGGGTGTTTATCTGGAGGTTTTCATGTAGTTCTCTCTGAGAAGTTCCAAAACAGCTGACCAGATTGTGTTTGATTAGGACACAGATCCAGTATGAACTTCTGAAGCAGAAGAAATTTAGATACATGAGTCAAACATTACTTATGTTGGGGAGTGTTTGTTGTGGACCATAGTAACACCGTCCATTTTTGGACAGATAATACAAGAACAATCAACCTACTTGGAACATGTTCGTGAAAAGCACAGTCTGGGTTGTGGTTTAACAGGAATATACAGTGGGGCAGATCCATTTTTGTTAATGATAATAGTTGAATGAACTGACTGCATGATTGTATTTTTTGTACAAAAATTTGCCAATTTTGTACAGAAGCTTGTAAATTAGTTATGTTAGTTAATTAGTTAGTTATTAGTTAACATACTGGTGCCATGTGTCCAACACTGGCATCCAGGCTGTTCCCAGTGATCTCTCTCAACTCAGGCACTGTGCAAAACACCCTGTGTTCTCAGTGTCCACATTTCTAATGAGAAGTTCAGTAATGCTTCCTTGAGGGCACCATGCAAGGAGCCACGTTGTAAAGTGTATTAGGGAGAAAAAGGGAGGGCAGGAGGACGCTGACACCGTCTCCGTAACAACGGCTCATCGCATGCAATACCGGTAACAACCAGTCGCCTTTCCGTATTCCGCGATGCTGCAATTTTGTCATACTTTAAATTTTTGCATTTTTATCATACTTAAATGTAAAAATGTCCATCAAGATATATGCACCTCAATAAATTTATTTATAATTTTTGGTAAATATCACATCCACAAGCAAAAATGGTTAAACACTAAAACCAGTATTACCCGGTTGAAAATTTAATCAGAATAGTATAAAGACTTTTTACTAGACATTAAAAACAAGAAAACAGGACGCACCATTGAAATGTTTGAACTACATGGATCCTTTATTATGTAACTATAAACCTGGACGTTTGTTTCTTTCTTTACATTTA
Organism: Arapaima gigas; assembly: GCA_900497675.1. Classification (NCBI taxonomy): domain Eukaryota; kingdom Metazoa; phylum Chordata; class Actinopteri; order Osteoglossiformes; family Osteoglossidae; genus Arapaima; species Arapaima gigas. The sequence goes on along the minus strand of UFQX01000538.1, from coordinate 151,613 downwards.
TTTGTGCTTTGTCTTTTGTAAATTGTTACAAAATGAGACAAAATTACAAACATAATGTCATACTAGGTTACACTCTATTGATACAATCGCGTATAATTGAATTGAATTCTATGTTTGTTGTTGCGATAAAATAAAGTAAAATTTAAAAAAAAAGCACGCCGAGAAACATAAAGGCGCATGCGTATAAACAGCCCGGTCAGGTGGTCTCGAGATGAGCTTAGTCTACCCGCGCGAGGCGGTCAGCACAGAGACAGCCGCAGTTGTCGCCTCTGTGGGTTTAACTCGATGAACGACTGTTGTACGTCAAGTCGCAACTCGAAAAGAAACTCGTTAGAGAAGTTATATTTCAATGTGGATTGTAGTGGTTGCTCAAACTAATTTTTGTTGCCGTTCCAGGATGAAATAACAGCAAATGAGAGTGCTGCGGCAAACACAAGACTGCTGTGGTTGTGAATCCCCAGCTGAGTTGTAATTTTTAGAAACACTCTGAAGGATAAAATGTTCCAATCTTTCTTTTCCCGCTAGTGTTAAGTGCAATGGCAGGGGAGCAGAAACTGCACGGGCTGGTACAGCAGTTCATTATAATGGCCCAGAGAGCGGAGGGGCTGCAGCTGTTGTCCACTATCAGCCAGCTGTTGGAGGCCCCGGGGGTCTTTGTCTTTGGGGAGTTTGTCAAGCTCGACTGCATCCAAGAGGTAACTGCTGTGGCTGCCTCGGTCTGTGCTGGTTATAGTGGTTGTTGTATTGGTTATGGTGAATGGGATTTCATGTGAGCTTCACTTTACACAAGTTGTCCCCCAAGGTAGTTTCCAGAATGACTGTTACCACTTGGCAAGCTGGCATTGTCTTGCACAGGCAGAACAAATGTTGTCTTAGTATTAGTCTATGGCAAAGATGTGACAAAACACGTTTTGTGTCCTCAAGCAGCTGGCAGATGGTCCTGATGACGCATACTTTAAGCTCTTAAATGTCTTTGCTTACGGGACCTATCTGGAATACGAAGGTAAGATGCACGTCTTCTATTATTAATATAGTTGGTCCCCACCTTGCAAACAAAATCAGGAAGAAGAGAGAGGTGGTTCATTACTTGAAGAGTCCAGTGCAACACAGAGAGGCCAGAAGCTCATGATCACTTCTGCATGCAGCGAGTGGTGTAATGTGTGTTTGCAAGAAGTGGTCCTGGACTTGGTGACTGAAATTTGAGAACTACATTTCTACATCTGTATCACCCTGTCTGCTGGTGAAATGCACTTTTGCTCTTGGGAAAAAGTAAATGGCTAAATGAATAGATGCAAATGTCAGCAGCACAGACAGCTCTGCAAGGTGGTGGGCACTGTGGACTGTCTTTCTCCACCATGTGACAGTGGATGCTGAGGGGGGCAATGGCCCCTCCCCACAGTGAGCCAGGGCTACTTGTACACACAACCTGGGCATTAGGAGTTTCCAGGCAGGGGTGTTTAGGGCACAGTGTGGATAAGAAGCCCCAATAAGGAACCCTGACGCAGAGCTCAGGCAAGGTGTTGGTTCTCGCATCTGGCTCCTCGGACTCTTTTACATGCGACACAAAATTCACTAATACCCAAAATCAGTCATAAAATTGAAAAAAAAAAAAACATTACAAGTTATTTATTTTGAGGTCTGCACAGTGACTGTGGATCAGCCTGAAGCTGAAGGTTTTACATGGAGGTACTGGATGGTGGAGAGGCAGCATTTCACTGATGGCTCAGAACTGGTAGATGCACAAGCCTCAGGATCATCTACCACCTGGTTTCCTTCTAGTTACTTCTTTTCCACTCTTGAAAAACATAGGGCACAACTTACTGCTTGCATATATCTGCTGGCACATTGGTCGATACTTTGGTCCGTGATTTGAATTGGTATGCCAGCTATATTTCTTATGGGGAAAAAAATAAATATGTTGTACTTCTCAAAGTTCATGTCAGCAATAATTTTGTAAGTCGAGGACCAGCTGTATTACAAAATGTAAGGTTTTCTGCCTTCAAGCTGAAGCTTCATTTTTAAAAATTCCCCTTTAGCACAGAAAGACCAGCTTCCACCATTATCAGAAATGCAGAAGTATAAACTGAGGCAGTTAACCCTTATCACCATTGCTGAACAAATGCAGGTACAGTATGTTTTCAATACTATTTATTTAGTGGGCCACAGATCTTTTTATTTTTCAGAAAACACGGCTTCTTGTCATTCTCATTCCACCTACAGCACATCCCATACTCAGTGCTGTTGTGGGACTTGGGTCTGCACAGCCAGCGGCAGCTTGAGGATTTGATCATCAAGTCATTCTATGCACAGATCATCTGCGGCAAACTGGACCAGCATAGGAAAGTCCTGGAGGTGGATGCCTTCATCAGCAGGGACATCAACTCCCAGGTCTTAAATCGCATCATCAGTGACCTACAAGAGTGGTGCGTGTCTCAGCAGGATGGTTTAATATGGTGTGATGTGGACTAGACAATGACAGGGCTGGGGGTTTACAATTGCCCCTCCTACTGAGAGGTGATGTGGGTTTGAATTCAGAGAGATCCTTTCTACCCTAGAAACAGAAATTTGCTCAAATCTATAAATTATGCACTATTTTCTTGTTCTTTTTTGGTGCATTTGAACCATGAACAAACAAACAGTTATTCAGTTTATTTTTAATAGTATTTTCTTCACTTCTGTTTTCAAAAATTTGTGTATTTGTGATAGAATGAGCACCATAGGGGTATGGGACCACTTTTTTTTCCTACTGGCTTTACAGTGTTTACAGCTTGTATGTGGTCATCTTGAATGCCAATAATCAGCAACAAGATGACTAATTCTGCACATTTGTGGGATGTGGAGTCAGTCAACAATCTGCATTCAGTACGGGTTTGTGAACAATATATACTCTTATTTTCCTTAATGTAAAATTACTTTTAAATGTAGCACGGTTTTAAAAATGGTAAAATGAAAGGTCTTACAAAGTATTTTTTTAATCATAGCTACACTGAAGATTTCCACAAACCCTTAACCCACAAATAAACTGGGGGATGTCTGTATTATTGAACTTTTACTGATTGTGATGTACTGTTTTGACTTACAAAGGGAGTTACAGGCATCCAGTCCATAAGTAGAGGAGCCACTTTAGTGCTTCAAATCTCATTTGAAATGTTGTTTTCTGTTAACATGCAGTGTTTCTACAGGTGCAATGGCTGTAATTGTGTTTCGGCTGAGATTAACTGGCAGCTCAGCAGGCTGGACCAGTCCAGAAAGCATCATCTCAGCACTCAGCAGCAGCTGAAGGCAGAGGTGGGTGGTGAGGCTGAACAGTTTGTACATCAACACTCGCTGTATGAAACAGTTTCCTGTTTGAAATGAATAATTGTGTGCAAATACTCATTTTTAAGTAATTTTTTTTTGTTTTACCCCAATATTGAATGTGGTAATAGTCAGCTAATGATTAACACCTGGCACTGAAGAGAATATGTACTAGACAGCTTTAGTCAAATTATTAAAAATGAGAGGTTTTTATATATATGATTTTCTTTTTGGCAAAATGTCTTATTTTGAGTCTGTTTGATTGTCTTGTGTATTGGCCCTTCTAGGTGTCAAATATCAAGACTTTGTTGACATCGCCCAGCATTTCATCCCTGAAAGTAGAGCAGGGCCGGGAGCAGCAGGGTGTCAGGCACAGCCATCACCACCAGCTCGCGCTGATGTCGTACAGTGGGAAGGTGCAGCCGGCACCATGGCACTGAAGCTGCATGTCACGCAGCGCTGCTTGTTGGAAAAGGAGTTCTGGCAAAACACCAGAGATAAAGTGGGATTTTGTGTAAATGACTGCTATTTTTTGTGTTTTGTTTTAAAACACACCATGAAACTTTGCACCCCCCCCCCAACTTTTCTCATCAGTCCCCTTGCTGGTGAAAAAATTATAGTTAAATAGTTATTACACAGTGTAGATTTTTCATTTCACTCTACCAACAACAGCTGTCTGTCTATTGGACTCTTGCTGTCTATTGGTCAGTATAACAGCAAAAGAGCTTCTAGTTAGTCATTGTAAAAGACTTCTTGTACTTTAAAGATGTACAAAAATAACATTGTAGACACCCATTTCAGCCTTCATAAGAAAATTAATCTGCATGGATTTTTGTTGATTAGGTTTTTTTTCTCCTTTTCCTTTGTGGAAGTTTTTTTTTTTGTTCCATTTTGTCCTTCATTTCCAAAAGATTTACTGTAACTTGTTTGTAATAAATAATATATGAAGCAATTTTGATGGATGAAGTTGATATAAATGTAATGAAAAGATGTATGTGTGTAAATACATGTGTCTATATGTGTTGTGTGGAATATAGTAGTTGCATTTAAACAGAAAGGGGTTTTACGCTGGTTAAGCTTTCCCAGGGGAAGATGCACTCTGTTTATACATGTTGGGAACCATTTAGCTTCTTTGCTACCGTAGTGACCTACTTTTCAATTGTTTTCCCCAGGAGACAATGGCACATGGTTTTATAACTACACACAATACCTGGGTGTTACCCGACACGTCTGTGGTGGTTCCTCATTGTCCTGTAACTGTGTGCTGCCTTTGTGCTGCCCTTCCCACTGCCTGCTGTCACTCAGTGGCAGGTGGTCGTAATCATCTTCTCCCCGCCCTGCCCTGGAGACCTCCTCTGTGTGATGGCTTGGACTTGACTGTCATGGTTCACGTGCACAATACCCTGAAAAGGACCTTAATTAAATGTGTAAAATGATTATTGCAATGAGCCCTAAGTGATCTTTTAATTCCAGTTCCAGGTCTTTTGGACTTCAGTGGTCTGCAGTCATCTCTGCCCTGAAGAGACGCACCCCGATCCCTTGGCATGCGGCACATCCTCCCTGTTGGGACAGTTGGTCCCATCATGAAAAAATTGCAGCGCATATCTTTTGGTCAGCTCAACGTGTTAAACGTTCCCCCTCTGCTGCCATTTGAAGACATTTCCATGCTAGTGGAAACGTTCTGACATTTAATGTGTGACTGTGACTGGCATTTGTATAACCTTGTGGGGCGTAGCTAGTGCCTGTAGCCCAGTTTTGAAGAAGTGTTTTTTTTTTTTTTTTTTCTTGAGTGCTGCTGATGTGATGTTCTGCAGGCTGAGTGGGAAGCCCGGTTGGCTGTGTTTGTGCGGAGCTTTGAAATCGGGCTGATCCTGCTTTGCAGCTCTGGTGTGATGAGGAGGGTGCCGAAGATGCGCTCCGGTTGCGCAGCTCAGTGCGTCTCTCCTCTCTGCCATGTGACTCGGAAGGACGTGGGATGGTGGCGTGGCCCAGCAGCGGAGGGTCTGTGCCAGCCGCATCACGATCGGGAGCAGCGCTGTAATCAAAAGATATCAAAGGCGGCTCAGGGAGACAGATGAAAGGGCCCCGCCATTCATCTCTGCTCGAATTGGTGCACACAGCCCACCGCCATTGTGCCCCACAGGCGCTCGGAGGGGGTGGACCCGCGCGGCCGGCCGGTTTGATTTCACTTTCCAAGCAGGGAGGAGGGGCAGGATCTGTGGCAGCGGCATTTTATCCTCTGGCCATCGCAGAGCAGGAGCCCGTTTGCTGAACTGGAGACGTCAGTGACTACAGACCTCTGTTTGCTTCCCTCCCTTCCCCTTTTCCCTCTCTGTCTCTCACTCTCACACACACACGTGCCCACTGGACTTGCTGCTCATATAGTAGCCCTCAGAAAAAGTCCGCTGCAGCCTTAGTGGAGATGCTCTCCTCTCACTGCAGCTCCCAGTGGTACAGCTGCCTTGAAACCAAGACCCACTTTTCATTTCCAGGTCTGACATTTTTCATACATTTTTTTGCATGGTTTTCTCATCGTCAAACAATACAAGTTCTGAACCCCGGAATCCTAAGCCTACATTTGAAATGTGCCTCACATCCTATGTTGTCCTCACAAGGGTTTGGCTCAGGAGCCAAGGAACCATCAGTACCACTGGTTCCAATCAGATAAATAGAGGATTATTTTTGCCCCTGTTTAAAATGATACCCTGTGTTGGCTTATTAATTTTTATCTGTTTATAATTTTGATTGAAGAATAACATTGGAATGCAAAGGTGAAATTGTACATTTTGAAATTGACATTAACATAAGAAGTTACTGTTAATGACAGTGTTGTTCTTTCATCATTTATCTTTGCACTTTTTGTTTGTCTTAAGCTACTTTAGAGTGGTTATAGACTTTTAGCACATAATATGAAAGTTATAAGTGATCTTGGACAAAGATATGAGCTATTTAATGGAGTAGTGGAATTCTTTAAATTGCTTGTTCACCCGTCAACTGAATGGCAAAGTGCTTTAAATCCATCGATCCGTGATCATCACTTCGAAGTCATCTTTGCACCCTGGGGAGGAAAAGGAAAAACAGGTGGGGAAAAAAAGGATATCTTTCAAAAAAGAAAAAATTATAAATAACCTCTACAAATGCTTCTTTTGGGCTGAATGTGAACTTCTTTGGAACTAAATTCCGCTTTTCGGTGATGACATCGCTGTTGCCTGCATTTTTATTTATGTAATGAATGTAAGTTCAGCTGAGAAAGACAAAAGTGATGTGAACTGACAATATTTTAATGGAGGAGATAAAAGCGTGAAAATGATCAAGGGCTGTGGCGGCGCTGTGATCGTTAGAGGACAGCTTTGAAGTGGGACAGCACTGATCCAGGAGGGGACAATGGTCCCTTTGAGAGACATGCTGAATGGCAGACGTCCCCCTCCCCTCTCCCGCTCTCACCCCCCGTTCCAGTCCCTTTCTGTCTTCCTCCAGTTTCAAGCAATATAGTCCACAGCCTTCGTCCCCCAAGTTTGTGTTGAACACTAATGAATCGAACCCCCGCCCAGCCCTGCGCATCGGCTCATCTCCCTCCCGGCTTTCTTCTCACACAACCAAACTTTTTTATGCGCAGCCTTGGCAAGTTGCTCTCAATTTGCTGTCACCAACTTAATGAATTCAGCTGTTTGTGCATTGGCCACGAGACGATCTCCCCTCCCCAACCCCCCCCTTTCCATGCTGCCCCACAGGACTCTATATAGGCCCTGCAATGCTGGCTTACCTATTGTTCCAAAGGGAAACTGCAAACAGATGCCCCACGCGGCTGAGCAGGAGAGACTCTGTACGCTCAGGAGGCGGGAAATTGAGCCACAGAACCACTGCAGACTAAATCGAACGCCTGCATTTCCAGGGTCTTTGTTAGATTAAGTATAAGCTGCTGTTTGTTTGATCTGCAATGGAAAGAGTGCTGACAGCAGCGGTGCTGCTCATTCTGGACCTCAGCTCTGCTTCGCCCCCAGCCAGAGAGTCATACAGGATGCCACAGAGCGCGTTGCAAGGTAGGCACCGGGGGACGGGGGACAGCGGTGGGTGCTGCTGAGTTTGTTGTTCTCCACCCACCACAGGTTTACACCCTACACAACGACTCACTTCTGGGCTCAGTGTGGTTCTCTGGATGATGGAAAAAAAGAACAAGGTGTGTTTATTGTCTTTGTTGTCAGTGCTGAACATGAGCGAGGGCTGTGATCAAATACACTTACTGAGAAATGCTAGACACCCTGTGACCTTCATGAGGCCAGATGATATAATTGGTGTTAAACCCCAATATCAGAACAAACATACCCTGTTGACAGCTGTCAGCCTGTTTAAAAAGTTTTGGCCAGAACAACCTCCAGTACCAGATCAACAGACAACTGCCTGAAACCATAAATATGACACTTATTCAACCCCTTTATTTACTGCCGGGGTATGCAGAGCTTCTTAGATGCTCTTTCCACTAACAGCTGGTTTTTTAAGTGTTATATTCACAACGCACTTTGCTGGTGATAAAAACTAGGAGTTTGAAAAAGAAGCTCAGTTTTAAGTGATGAATAAAAGCTGAAGTTGGTATTATATGATTTTGTGAGATGGTCAGCATGAAGATAATGGTCAGGTGAGGGGAGAAATCAAAACGTATTTGCACAGCACTTAATCCATTTCAGTTACCAATGCAGTTTAGAATGTTAGGAGGACTAAATGAATTAAATAACCTGGTAAACTGTTTAATCAAGCTGAATTCTGCTTTGGTCAGACTTATTTTGGGGGATTTGTGAAAGATAAAGGATATGCAGGATGTCTGGGATGTGCAGGACCAGACTCCTTTCTCTCCTCGGGGTGGACTAGCCTGGCACAGTGTTGAAGAACAATGGGAACGTAGACTTTCTGGTGCTGAGACACGAGTGTCAAGAGGCCTCATTGGCTGCAGGGTCCTGGTGGCCTGAATGTGTTTGTGTCACACATCATCAGAGGTTGACTCAGCAAATTTTCAATCACCACTGCAGTCCTCAGCACGTCACCAAGGGTCCGTGCAGAACTGGGAGACCGTGAGAGGTGGAGGGCTGGTTGGCAGGGCATTTAAAACAGGCCTGCTGATGTGTTTACCAGTGCTGTCAGGGAAAGTTTCCCGCCGTGCATCACCTCCATGTGCGACTGCACTCCACCTTGTCACATAGCAAGCGAATACAGTGGGGACCCCTCCGTGATCAGAAGTACTGTGTTTTGTCCCATTTTGGAATTGAGCCCTGCCCCCTCTTCCCTCCTCCCACAGCACTGTCTGACCGCGGTACGGTGGTGCTGGAGGCAGCGCTGGCCCGCGCACTGTTCGCGCTGGGGCAGGTAGCATCGGAACGCAGGGCGGCTGAAACCTCCTGCCGGGGCTGTGTGCCCTGTCTCTTCCAGGACTGTGGACAACGCTCTGGACCCTGTGGTAAGACACCAGTCATGTTTCACTCCAGTGAAAAATTTATCTTCCAAAAGGGAAAAAAAAGAAATTTAAAGAGTGAAGGGTAGAGCACAACTGGGTGAGAATTATTTCTTTTTTTTCTTCTTCACAAGTGAGTGAGCAAAAGTGGTGTGAAACACCAGTAGAGATTTCTGCTGAGATGACCTTTTGATTTTGTAAATGTGTGACTCGGCATTAGTAAAATGGCGAATATAATAATTTACCACTGAAGCCAATGCTGCAGGTTAAATCGGCCAAATCTCTGTCCCCCCCCCAAAGATACAGCCTCAGAGGAGCCCTCCTGTGAGGTCATCAGCGAGATGCAAAAGCTGTCAGATGAGCGGGAGAGGAACTGGGCGATGAGTCAGGCATGCGGGTTCTACCGGCGACGCTGCCCAACTGCGCAGCTCGACTCAGGGAGCTGCGTGCAGGTGATGGGCAAGAGCTGCAGCATGCGGGCCATGCAATGCAGCCTCCTCAGCACCATGCGAGTCCTTGACCCCCCGCAGGCTGACACCCAAGGTGACTCTCCCTCCCCTGCTTTGCTTTCCCTGGGCTTCTACTCCTCACTTACAGGTACCTCCTCACTGAAACCGCTACCAACTGATGTTCCTGAGCGGGGAGGAGATGTGCTCTTTTCCAGAGTAGTTTAAATCAAAGTAGTCCCAAAGCAGAGGAATCACCTCATGAACCTCTTCGCTTGAGATGGATCCCCGACCTTCCATCTCTACACATAGCGCTGCTTCCTTTTCCCTTTTCTTGTGGGCCGGTTTTTTCACCCAGCACTTCTCTTCTGTGTGGCAGCTCTCTGTGGGCACCGTCCTCCGCTGCTCCACAATGCCACACAACCACGGGTGAAAATTGTCGGTGGCTCACTCGCATCCCCAGGAAGCTGGCCCTGGTTGGTGAACTTGAGGCTGGATGGAAAGCTCATGTGCGGGGGGGTGCTGGTGGACAGCTCCTGGGTGGTAACAGCCGCTCACTGTTTCTCTAGGTCAGCAACAAAATTTTATTAAATAAAACTGATCTTTTTATTGAAAGTAATTAGGGTCAAGTCATCTTTTCTGCCTTCTTTCCAACCCCAGCAGTCGAAGTGAGAACCAGTGGACAGCAGTGGTGGGAGAATTCGACATAAGCAAGACTGACCCTGATGAGCAGGTTATGAAGGTCAACCGCATCATCGCTCATCCCAAGGTAACTTCCAGTCAATTTATGCCCATCTATTCATCTTTCAGCCCCACTTCTATTATACTGTGGCCTCTATTTCTGTTTCTTTGCCTTCTTGCTTAGCTGACGCACTTCATGCAGAGGAAGGTTGTCACCTGGATCTGTTTCAGGGTCAGGTTTAGTGTAAAGGTGAATTTATGAGCCAAGTTTCAAGTTAATTTAAGGAGTATATCCAGAGTTTGGTAGAGTAACAAAAAAAACATTCAAGTAAAAGTACTATAATCTCAAGAAAATAAAATTGAATATTAATATTAGAATATTAATATTCTATTAGAAGCACTTGTCTAGAAATTGAATTTAGTAAAAGTGCAACAGTATCAATAAAAAAAAAAATCAAAGTATCCAGCTACTTTGATTTAAATAAAGCTTTTTGCTCTTCTAAGCCATTAGAAGAGCTTTTATGGTAACTCAAGGGAGAAAACGTATTATCTATTATTCATTGACTGTCACATGGGAGACAAGAGTCTGATGAATTTAATCACATTTGATGTGTTTGTTCTACTCGAGTCAGTCTTGCTGATTTGATCCAGCAAGTCAATGGGTTCATTAGGACTTCAGAATTACAGTAACCGCTGGCTTGAATATAAGTGACATTGATAGCTGATTCCAGTTAGGTAAGTGTTTTCTAACTTAACTAGCTATTTAAGTGATATTCCACTGCCTGGGATGTGAAATAGCACGATTGTGGAAATTAGTCCACTTCCCGCTGATATGCCACCTGCTTGTTTCCTGCACTAACAGTTCAACCCCAAAACCTTCAACAATGACATTGCCCTGGTGGAGCTAACAACACCAGTGATGCTCTCAAACCTCGTGCGTCCTGTCTGCCTGCCCTCTGGCCCAGACCCCTCCACTGGAACACCGTGCCTGGTGGCAGGTTGGGGCTCCTTGTATGAAGGTAAGTAGGTAACAAAATTGGTAGAAACACTTGATAAGCATAGTGGTGGAATGAGTAAACGGCATTGCTGCCCCTTCTGTTGACTTGCCTCCCCAGATGGGCCTTCTGCTGAACAGGTGATGGAGGCCAAAGTGCCTCTCCTACCCCAAAGCACCTGCAAAAATGCTCTAGGGAAGGAACTGGTCACCAACACAATGTTCTGTGCTGGCTTCCTCTCTGGGGGTGTTGACTCCTGCCAGGTGGGTGTCCAAGCGATTCCCTTCACAGGCTTCGGGATCCCCTTTCTTCATCATCTCATGCAAAAGATTAAATGAAGAGACCAGGATGGTGCTACAGCGAGGAGCACTGCTGCCTCACAGCAACTGGGCTGTTTGGGCTGAGGTTTGAATCTGTCGTGATTTATGTGGAGTTTGGGAGAAGATTGCAACGTCTACATGGGTTTCCTCTGGCAGCTCCGGATATCTCCCACCTATATTTCAGCTAAACTGATGGCTCTGTATAACAGAGTAGATAAATGGGGGGGAATAAGGCTGCAGGGCTAAGTTCACTTCTTCCTGGGGGTTGTAAGGCATCTACCATAACATGCAGCAAGTTGGAATCCTTTGATCTGATTGACAGACCTTATCGACCTGTCTGGGTAGCAGCGGCATCGCATCATGAAAGCATTCAATTTGTAAATTTCTTTCACACTGTTGCTATGACAACTCATGTGGTTCTTCTCCTTGCAGGGTGATTCAGGTGGACCCCTGATCTACCAGGACAAACTTTCTGGTCGTTTCCAGCTGTACGGCATTACTTCCTGGGGTGACGGCTGTGGAGAGAAGGGGAAGCCAGGGGTTTATACGCGGGTCACCACTTTTGCTGACTGGATTCAAGCCGAGATACAAAGTGAGCAGAAGCAGGCAGCTGCTTCCTTAACCTTACATTTTACACCAACTAGTCACTTGGTGGAAACCTTTTATCCAAAATAATTATTTAAAGTTTTACATTTTACACACTTTACTGTTTTACTCAACAAATTCTTGCTCAGGAGTACGATGGCAGCGCTCTCCCTACTATTCTTGAACCAGCAGCCTATTGGACCCAGTTCTGTTTTCATACAGGTTTTTCCCTCGCATCCCCCTCTCTTTTCCATCCCTCCAGGGTCTGTGGAAAACCGGGAGCCGACATGTCCAGAGCTACTGAAGACATCTGAGCTGTCAGAGGAGCAGCAGAGGTTAGAGTTTGGCACCCTGTGTCGCTTCTACTCTCTGTCCTGCCCCCCCGGACAAGGCGCCGCCTGCAGCCAACTTGCGGAGGATAAGTGCCGCAGCCATTTCAAGAAATGCCGTGAGTCCTTCTACATTCTACTGTGCATTCCAGCTCCACAGTGCTTCTCTGTGCTCAAGCTCACACTTCTCTTTAGCCGCAAGAAGGAAGGAGAGTCTTTGCAACACTAATAGTGTATAAGAACAATGGGAACTGAACTGTCAGCACTGTTGACTCGATCTGGTCTGCTTCTCATTGCTCATGTAATCAACTCTTTTTCCTTGAAAGGGTTTACGTGATGTTGTGGGGGATCCTCATGGGATGTATTTTGTGCCGGCAGAAATGCGCTCATTCTTGCAGACCCTCCTGGACCTGCTGCAGCGGGCAGAAGACTACGTCCGGGACAAAGTGGATCTCACGTTCTTCACCCAGACTTTCCCTCAGTTGGTGGAGCACATATACAGCACTGCCTTCTCTGCCAGGGAGCGCAGAGCTGCACTGGACCTGGCAGGTATGGCATCGCCATCAATAACCAGCCAAGCGTAATCAGCATTATTAATTTATCGTGAAAACCAATCGTTAAATATGCTTGAAAAAACTAAGCTAACTGCTAAGGGGTGATAACAATAAAGTGACTATAAATGAAATTGCTGTTACCTTCTAAACAAAAGGGAAGTGTTTAAGGTTTTGGCGATAAATTGTCAGGCAAAGGAATTTTCTATGATTTAAATGGGAAAAATTATTTCAAAAGAACAGGTAGGGGTCACTGTGTCACCAGAGGTTGTGGATCTTCACCCGGCTTCCCTTTTTGGGGAGGTGGGGCCGCTGGTGGCAGACTGGGCAGATTATCTGAGGGCCATTGCTGAGGACCTGGACCAGCCCCAAGGTGCCGCAAAGGTTTCGTCCCCATCTGATGAGAAAAACCTCTTCTTGCAGGTGTTATGGAATGACAAAAACAATTATTTATTATTATAAACTTTTTTTTGTTTGACCAAAGAACAGAGTACTATTTGTGCCTGAACAGCTGTGGTACATCACAGGTGGAGGATGCAGCTGTTGTCCACCTGGGTGGAGAGTACCGCTCCCTCATTGACCGCTTGCGTTTGAAGCTGGATGGTGGTGCTGACCTCCCCTCCCCTGCTGCAGAGGATCTGCAGTCTCATGAACCCAGCACAGGGCTGGGAAGCCTGGAGTCTCACTTGAGGGTCTCACTGCTGGACAAGCCACAGCCACCCACTGCTCCTGGTGGTTACCACCGTACCACTTCAAACAAGAATGAATCACAAACTGCAGTGGCTCCATCTAGCCCAGAGACACCGTATAACAGCCAAACCACCTCCAGAATGCAGAAAGGTGTGCATATCAGAGCACATCACATTTACATTTACATTTTGACAGAAGCTCTTGACAGGTTCATGGGACAACACTGGTTATTTTTTTCAGAGCATGTGCTCAGGAGACGAAGGGGACTGCGTGAGAAACGGATATTGGGGTCCAACAGCAAAGGTAAGTGGAGGATGTTGTGTTGTTCTGATGTACATTGTAGTGGGCATTTTTTAGTGTAACTTCTCCCATGTTTGCTCTGTGTGTGTCTGTATTTATATGCTCAGTTTGCCCTGGGGCAGCCGAGCTGGAGCACAATGCCAACCTGATCAGAGACATGTATCGCTGGGTCCTGAGGATTCCCAGCAAGAGCCTCTGCATGAACTTCCAGGAGGTGAGTTCCACCTTAGAGCCTCCTTTTTAAAAATGCTCTGGCAGCATTTGCATGATTTCATAATTCCTTCCTCACGTCATGCAAACCCGCTGTCTGCTCCCAGATTTTGGTGGACCTGGCCTCCAAGAACAAAAAGGGGCTTTACAAAGCACGCATCCAGGCCACAGTTGGCGGAAGACCCCTGACTTTCTACAGCCTGGTGGGTCTGGAGAATGACGCCTTCTACCGCAGCATGCCCAGGGTCATCGCCTTGGCCCTGGAGGCACTCCGAGCCTAAGTGGCATTTCACGGGACTTGAAGGCTTTGGGGACATGTTTGCAGAATCGCAGCCTTATCTAGTTAGGGGCAGCTGGTGCCAGATACCAAGGACAACTACAGTTGCTGCCTTTTCTGTTCCTTGCTTGTCTCAAGTGCAAGTGCTCCATGTCACCACAGCTCCTGGTCCTTTAGCATCAACATTAATCTTTAAAATAGTACACAAAAATTTATGGACCTGACAATCACTGATCTACAGAAATACACACATGGAGTTCAAAAAAGGGCTGTTATTTCTCAAAGGCAGAACATACTGGGACACGGTGCTGGATCACCCACCTTCTACCCCTTAGGAAACAACCTTTTTTTTGGGAATAAACTTACCAACAAACTTATGGAAACTGAATTGTATGCTGATCAAATAAGTTATTTGAAATGGCTGTTTTTGCAAAGGTTGACCCTTTTGTGAAAAAGCAGACTGTATATATTGTCTATTTTTAATTTTGGACATATTTATTTGTATAGAGAAATGTGCTGTGCTATTTTTTTAAATAAATAAAACTCCTCCTGTTGAACTTTGACTTGTTTTGATGCAGTGATGCCATCATTTTTCTGTCAGCTCTTATTACCTTTTCCTACTTTCTCTCATGTTGCAACCAGCGTATTTGTCTGGTGATGGGAAGTAAAGTAAGAATCAGCAACAGTCATTCCAACATGTATTTCATATAAGTTGGCTATGAGGTTTCAGCTCTGTTTTCTCTCTCTCCCTCACCATCTCCCCCACCTCCCCACCATCTCTCTATCCCCCTTCTCTCTCTCTCCCTCACCTCCCCACCATCGCTCTATCCCTCTTCACTTTCTCACACACCATCTCTCTCCCCTTCTCTCTCTCCCTCACCCCCCACCACCCCCCCCTTCTCTTTCCCCCACCTCCCCACCATCCCTCTATCCCCTTCTCTCTCTCACATCTCTTTTCCCCCTCTCTCCATCTTTCTCACCATTCCTCTTTCCTTCTCTCCCTGTCACCATCCCTCTCCTCCTCTCTCCCTCTCTTCTTCTCTGCCTCTCTCTCACAATCTCTTTTTTAGATAAAGACTCCACATGACATTTCTGAATAAAAGTTAAAGCTCTTAACAGGGTCGAGTGATAAGAAAATAGCTTCATACCAATACACTGTGAACTCAGCCTAATGCAGAAGCAGCTTTGCTTCATGTTTCATTTGTTCAGTCCAATAATTGACACAATTAACAATTATTCGCCATAGAAGATGGGTGCATAGAAGTTCTTTTGCCTGAACCTTGTCCAGCAATTTTCTTCTGGCAAATTCATCCAATGCTTGGTAGATCAAGTGACTATTCCATTGGCAATCCAGTGGATTTCAAAGTGCCCTTCTGCTTCATAAGGCTAATCTTAGAAGAAGAATGAAAGGTGAATACCACAAATTCCTCATTTCAGATGGAAACGTTCAAAGGAGGTGACAGAATTCTTCATTGAACACAAAATAAACATATCATTTCTTCCATGTTTCATACCACATCAAACCTAACTGCAAAAACATAATTGCCAGTAGCTGACATAAATTCCACATTTGTCACTCTAACTGAAGCCCAACAGATTTTTTTTTTTTTTTCTAAGGTTCTCAGTCTTTAAATAGATTCTTGGACTGGGCTTTATGGCTGCACCTGGTGCTGGTTTTCTCCCCACCTGCTTCTTGTCATTTTGGATGGGGAGGTGTGGTCTGGGCTCCTGGCTGCCACATTCCTTCTGCCTTGGATTGCGGCCCAGGCCCAGGCCCAAGGCTCCATCCTTGTTGAGAACTTCCCCAGAAGGTACTTTAGGATAAAGAGGGGGGGTGACAGCAAAGCCAGAGGTCCCTGACAGAAACAACAACTGGGACAGATGAAGGTGGGCTGATAGCAGCCCCACCCAGGTGGAGGGGCTCTTTATGGAACAGTGGCAGCAGGCCCCAGGGCACCCCTGCCCTGGGGCTGTTTGAGGAACTGGGCTGGTGGGAGCTCAGCCACTAACTCTGCTGAGGAGTTGCAAAGGAACTGGACAAGAAGAAGGTGGAGGCTCTGGCTTAAATAGAAAAGTGACTAGATATGCTGAGGTTTCCCCTTGAGGAGCCCAGCAGAAGACAGAGAAGAGGTTGGAATCTTGGAAGGTACATCCTGTGACAGCAAAGACGTTAATACACAACCATGGCCATTTATCATCACCAACAGACAAGTCAAGACCAGGTTTCCATGTATGAAGATAACACAGTGATGTGCAAAATAAAGCACAACCTTTTCCAGTGTAACACTTACACACATCAGGCCATAAATAACAATCCTGACCAACTTCTTAGTTACACCATTCTCACCTCAAACAACAGGCCATCCATAAAAGATTTCAGTAGTCAGGAAAACAAAGATGGGATGTTATGAACCTTTTGATAGAAGGTCAGAGATCCTGTGCTGACATGAAGATGGGTCCACAGCAGCCCACAAAGAATCCAACCTAGTCTAGAGGCATCTGCTTATATGTTTAATTTCTGCAGCCCAATGGTAAAATCTCACGTCAAGTTCAGAAGCTCTGTGAATGATGTCCAGGGTGCACTTCCATAGCCTGAGCCCCAGTGATTCTGGGATAGACACCAGACTGCCGTGACGCTGAGCAGGACAAAGCGGTTAATGACAGTGGATGGATGGGTGCACTCATTTCTTTTGGATGAAGTTCAGGGCGTTTCATTCTGGGCCTTTTATTGGTTCAAATATACCAGAAAATATTCAACAGGGACTCTCTGCAAATGATACAGGAAAGAACTGCTCTAAATGGTGCTGAATACTTTCAAAGAGCTGAAATAGAATATGTCTAACAGCACTATATTGTACTGGGGACACAGACATGTCTTCTTCAGGGTGTTCAGCTTGGTCCCATCAGGGTCATGGCTACATCCAGGGTGGGACACCAGTACATCTCAGGATGGCCACAGTTGCACACTATGGGCAATTTACAGTGACCAATTAACCTGAAACTCATGTCTTTGGACTGTAGTTGGAGGCGTGGGAAGAACATGCAAATTCCACACAGGGGTGCCCTGTGTTTCCCTCTTTCTCCTGTTCTGTCGTGCTGGCTGTTAGCAACAGAAATATATGACATGTTTCAGCTGCTCACCCCCATCCCTCCACAAGCTGCCTGAAGCCCACCCTTCTGTGCTTGGCTTGCGGGAACTGGCCATGTCAGTAAATGTAATGTGATCTGTGTCTTTTGCAGCCATGGTAGGAACTGGTGACAAAAATAATGCAAACTGCTCCAGTGCCTGCAGAGAAATGCATTCTTTTCCCTTATACACACACACATGGCACACACCCCTTGGGGTCTCACCTCTATGACAGTCGGCCTCAGCAGTGCGTTGGCCAACAGCTGACAATGTTGAAGTCTAAATGCTCAAACACAAGCCGGGCTTCCCAGAAATAGCTGCCAGACATGGGGGCAAAGGCTCCACCCTTTGCCGCTGCTCTCCGTTGCCTCCTTAACCAGGTATGAGCAGAAGAGGGAGACGAGGGAACTGTGAGCATCAGAGATTTTACTCTACACAAACACAGATGAGATCCTTCTTCTCTCCCCTGTCATCTCTTGGCATCTTCATCTTCTTTGTATGGCTGCCTGCGGGTAAGCTGCTTCTGATCGGACGCACCGTGGGCATCTGGGGTGGGATAGCACAGGTGCCGTTTAAAACACTGTTTGAGGATGCAGGTCTTGAAATTGGCTCTTTTGTATGGCGTCTGGTCCCCCAGCGTCCCTTAACATCAATCCTTCAGCAAACCTCACGAGGACTAAAATGAAAGGCCATTTCTACCTGTTTGTCAGTACTGGGCTAACAAGTGTCACATTTTTGCTGCAAGAAACAAGTTTGTGCAGAACTGACAGGACATTCTTTACCAGATTAATGTATTAACAGCACTGATTCAACAACAGGGTCAAAAGTTACTGCTATAATTTTCTCTGTAGGAACCTAAGTGGCTTTTCACAACTGCTGCTGTCCAAATGACTTCAGTAGTGATTAATATTTTAATTATTTGTTTTTATTTTAAATTGCCTGTATTCGATGTATGTCGCCTGATAAATTTTAGTAGTTATACGATGAGTTTAAAGGATAGAAAACCAACGAAAGTGTGAAAGTAACTCATCTAGGGGTTTGGTTCACTCGGAAAAATATAAACAACCCAACGGTCATGATGACTCTGCTGAGGTGCCTGAGAAAGCTGCAGGTGACGGTTTCCATGTGGCACTGCCTGTCTCTCTCAGGCGTGCCAGCCTTGAACCTTGAGGGTCCTCTTCTGAAGGAGCTGATGAGGGGTTACAACAAGAACATCCGACCTGTGAAGAACAGCAGCGACGTTACTCAGGTCACGTTTAAACTGACCCTGACCAACCTCATCTCCCTGGTGAGGCGAGTTGCCATGGTGATCGCAGCATCATTTGACAGCAGGTCACCAAGTGTTCAGACGTGTCTCACAGACATCCTGTCAGCCGCTCATCTTTTCCACGTTCAGTTTCGGCTTTGGGAGAAATAAATCAACTGCTGATTTCAACCAGTTCAAAGTAATAGCCTTATACTGGTACCTCAAAAAGGCCAAGTTAGTAATTTCCTCAAAATGAATCTTGTCTTCACTGGCAGAATGAGCGAGAAGAGGCCCTGACCACCAACGTGTGGACGGAACTGGTACGAGTCTTTGAGGAAGGAGCCATGGTTCCACATTAGGATGTGTTAGTGTTTCCCCAGTTAAATTAGCAGTCAAGTGCAATGAGGGGAAATGTTAACAAAGCAATAAGAGTGAATAAATATGTGATGTGGTTTTGCTGGTATCATGTTCTTGTCTTTGTGTTGCTCTGCTCTTTGCGTTCGCTTGATTTC
Organism: Arapaima gigas; assembly: GCA_900497675.1. Classification (NCBI taxonomy): domain Eukaryota; kingdom Metazoa; phylum Chordata; class Actinopteri; order Osteoglossiformes; family Osteoglossidae; genus Arapaima; species Arapaima gigas. The sequence continues at coordinate 132,607 of UFQX01000538.1, read as the reverse complement.
AGTCTGCATGATGGGCATCACTTCGGTGTTTCTCTGTGATTGGTAGCAGTGGTGCGACTATCGGCTGAAGTGGGCTCACATGCCGATGTACAAGAACATCACCTACTTGCACGTCCCTTCAAAAAGCATCTGGTTGCCAGACATTGTTCTTGAGAACAAGTGAGTGTGCAAAACCTCAGAAGGTGCAGGAACATACCTTAAGGTCATACCACGTTTTCCTCGAACTTTGTTGCTAGTACATGGTGAGGTTTTACATTCTTTACTATAGTTGCTCTGTGCACAGAAAATAACTTTTCTCTGAAGGCCCCGTGCTGGATGTGCAGCAGCACGGCTCACTGTGCTGATGCCTCATAGCTCATAGTTGTGTTTGTATGGTTTCTGCCTGGTGATCTGGTTTCCTCTCATACCCCAGACACAGTGTTGGTAAAAGTATTGGTGACTTTTCACTATAAATTGCCCGCATTGTGTGACTGTGGTGGTTGGGGTGGTTTCACCAGGTTTTGCCCTCTCTGTTCTGCAGTGTCGACGGGAAGTTTGAGATCACGCTTTACACCAATGCTGTGGTCGACTCCTCTGGCTGCATCCTGTGGCTGCCACCAGCCATCTATCGCAGCGCATGCTCCATCACAGTCAGCTACTTTCCCTTCGACTGGCAGAACTGTTCCATGGTGTTTCAGTGAGGCCGAATTACTGCGCGACCGACAAGATCCGACAAGAAAAAGAGGCCATACTTTGATTGCAAATGCAAGTAACCCTAAAGGCCACTATTAACACTATTATTCTCTTCCACCTGGTTGCGTTTTCTCCATCAGGTCCCAGACCTACAGTGCCAGTGAGATCAATCTCATTCTTACCTCCATGGAGAGCCAGCCTATCGAGTGGATCGTTATTGACCCCGAAGCCTTTACAGGTGCGGACAATTCCTGCACTGTCAGTGTCACCGGCTGAGCAACCAGTAGCAAGAGCACCTGGTGACAGTGATGGCCTCCTCCTTTCTTTCTGCAGAGAACGGCGAGTGGGCCATAAGGCACAGGCCTGCCAAGAAGCTCATCCACAAGCAGCAAAGTGTAGATGATCTGGAGTACCAGCAACTGGTGTTTTTCCTAATCATCCAGAGGAAGCCACTGTTCTATGTCATCAACATCATTGTGCCTTGTGTGCTCATCTCCTCACTGGGGCTGCTTGTCTACTACCTACCTGCCAAAGGTGTAGTAGGCCTCTCTGGGTGCTTGTGTGTTTGACTTTGTCAACCTTCACCATACTAACAATCAGCTTCTGACTACAGTTTTAAACATACAATATTGTTGAAATGGGCAGATGTCTCTTTATTAACATTTAACAGCATAGCTGTGAATTATGTGCAAACTACACGGCGCTGCAGTGAATAACACTGCTGCTGCCCAGAGCTCAGATGATGTGGCTGGTTCATTCAGTCCCCCCGTCTTTGTCTAGTCGGCACGTTCTACTTATATCCACTTGGGTTTTGGATGAATACATCGCTCTAAATGATCCCCCATATATGTATGAGCCTTACATCACGCATCTAGTGTGTACGGCAAGTGTCCTTGGAGGAAGGTGTCTGCCAAACGAATAACTGTAAACAAATCCAGAAAAAACATATATAAATACAAAAATTTTCTATTGAAGGCTCAATGAGTAATTCTCATGGAAATTTGGCCTTATTTGTGTGCTGTTGGTTATGGCCGCCATCAGCTGGAGGGCAGAAGTGCACCATGTCCATTGCCACCCTCCTGGCGCAGACAGTGTTCCTTTTCCTCATTGCCAAGAAGGTTCCTGAGACCTCGCAAGCTGTGCCGCTTATCGGAAAGTAAGTCCTTCTCTTTCTTCTCTCATCGGAATTGTCTGAAACTCCGCTTTTCATGAGTGTCGTCCTGCAGGTACCTGATGTTCGTCATGTCAGTGACCACCATTCTGGTGATGAACTGCGTCATCGTCCTCAACGTCTCCCTGAGGACTCCCAACACCCACCTCATGACCGACAGAGTCCGAAAGGTGTGTTTCCCCACTGTCTTCCGCACAGCCTCGACCTCAGCATTTCAAACCCACACACACTCTCACGGCGCAACAAACACTCGAGCTGCATGTGTCCAAACATACAAACCGTTGCAATTTCTTTATTTAGTTTTTATTTACTTTTTTCACTGTTCTGTTTTTTGCAAGGTGTGTTTATTGTGGTGCTAAAGCCTCTTGCGAGCGTGTGCGCACATGCACACACACACACACACACACACGCGCGCGCGCGCACACACACACACACACACACAATCTGGGAGCCACGAGGCCCAAACATCACCTGCTGTAAATCAGAGGTTTTTGCAAGGGATGGATTTTATTTTCAGTCATTTTAAACTACTTTTGATTTTAATGCAGTTTAAAGTTGACCCTAAATTGAACGAGAGGTTTTGCCAGTCATATATTTTTATTTTCAGCTATTTTAAACAAGTTTGAATTTTAATGTAGTTAATAAAAGCAGTAAAAGTGGTGAAGAGGTCACATCTACGCTGCAGTTTGCCTAACATCATACACATCCAGGTACTCAGCAGTCCTGCATTTGATCAACCTGGTTCTTGAAATTTCCACAGATCCTTCTCAATGTGCTGCCACGGATGCTCCGCATGCGGATGCGGCCCTGGACCCCCCCAAAGCCTACTGGTGACCTCCCACTGGGCCGCCGGCGCAGCTCGCTGGGGCTTATCGCCAAGGCAGATGAGTATATCCTCAATTCAGCCCGCTCAGAGCTCATGTTCACCAAGCTGAGGGAGAGATCTGGTCTTATCAGGGCTGCACTGGAGAAGATCCGTGAGTGTCTTTGGCCTCATTTTTACTCTTTTCTCTTCTGTCTGTCTTTGGCAGCCTGTTGCATTCACTCAATATGTCTCTCTCTGCCCTGGGCCGTGTCCTGGCTGTTGGGGACCCGAAACCTCCCAGAGAATGACCTGGAAGCAGGCGAGGAGCAGGACATGAGCACCAGTCTGGCCCGGGCGGCTCCAGAGGTGCAACAGTGTGTGACTGCCTGCAAACATGTTGCTGAGAGTGTGCGGGAGCAGAGTTACTTCCAGAATGTGAGGACTACTCCCTGCACGGGACTCAACACATCCTCTGGTCCTCACTGAGGACCCTTGTGGTCTTTTCCTAGGTCTAACTTGCTTGTTCTCCACCCTCAGGAGGATCAGGAGTGGTTCCTGGTGGCTCGGGTCATCGACAGGGTGTGCTTCATTGTCATGGCGCTGCTGTTCATCCTGGGGACTGTAGGCATCTTTCTCATGGGACACTTTAACCAACCCCCTCCTCTGCCCTTCCCTGGTGACCCCAAAAAATACTTACCTGAATAAAAGAAACAAGTTCATTGCAAGTTATCTGATATTCAAGGACATTTCTGGAACTTGGGAGTACAGTCCTTTATCTGTGAGGAGTATGAAGACAGCAGTGAGGTGGGGCCCGCTGGCTGAACCATGTGGGATATGCGGTAAGGTGACTATGATGGATGTTTGCTCAGGACTTCTGATGAGTTAATCGGAGGTGATGCAGGATTTAAATCTGTATTTGCTTCATCGATATTTTCCAGCGTCAATAATGAACGTGAAGCCTTGCAATGGAAAATGTGACTAATGGAAACATCTATACCTGTTTTTGATGATTCCAGTGCCATTTTGCCTGCTAGTCAGTCATTTACTTCAATAGAGTGAAGAAAAACAAATAATTGAAGAAAACCAGTTGACTTCGCTCTTGTGTTATTTCAGCCAGTGAAAGATGTTTAGAAGAACAAGTCAGTCCCAGTCTGGTGTCACGTTGTGCTGCTCACCGGTCTTCAGTGACAAAGAACAATAATTGCGGACAATAAATTGATTAGCAAAGGAAAGTCAGAGGTCTGAATTGCATTATTTCAATCAGGAAATTTTACAGTGCAGCCCACCCTGCATGTGCCGGAAAGACCTCATCCGCCAGGTAGGGGCAGTAATTTCTGCCTAACTAACCTTAACAGTTACTGTGTGAGCAGTTCAAAGCCTCAGTGTCTCCTGGTGTCACCTGTGAACACAGTAGAGGGGGGTTTCAACAGATGTGTGTCACATGCTGGTAAGTGGATCTGTGCTGTTCCCTGTATAATAAAGCCTGCAGAAGGAGGAGTTGGCCCCCCCTCCCCCAGGGAGCCTAACAAACGCCTTTGAATTAACAGAATACAATAAAGAGACAAAGCTGTTCGGAATGGAAGGAAAATAATTAAAATGTATTTTTTTCAAAGACAGTAAATGTCCTGTTTCCCTATAAAAAAAAAGCAGCAGCAAAGCTGAAATCAAGCATTTACAATTTACCCAAAGTGATTAAAAAAACATCCCATGACACAATTCAACAACTCATTTGCAAGTAATATGAAAGTTTTTTTTAGCATTTAACATTCTAGCAACGGAAAAGGTCCAGTTCTGAGGCTTCATCCAAGTAGCATTTTAGTGCCATACCCAAGATGGAGTTCCCAAGATGACGTGCAAGATGCCCAGTGGACCCCCATGTCCTCCCTGCCAAATCTTCCTCTGAGAGCGAAACATAGTGAGCCTGTGGGAGCTGCTGAACTTCCCCCTCTGCTCATCCCCAAAGACTCCAGTATGACAGCCAGCCTCCAATTAATATTCACTGGTTCTCCATCCCCAGTTTGGCTTCACGGTGCTACATGGGAGTCCATTTAATGTGTAATAAACAGACAAGGTTGAAAATTTACCACGTGACCCAAAACTTTACCACTCACTACACTTTGCAGACTTGTTCTCATGTCCAGAAATAACCAGCAACTTCATTTTTAAATTTTTCCTCACAGCAAATCTCATACTGGACTCCCTCCCACCATGGAGGAGAGAGTTAAAAGAAAGGAGTGAGACAAACTGATTTAAGGCTTTCAATGGATGTATGTAGGCCTAATACTTGGTGAAGAAATGGAACAGAGAAGTACAGTACAGTGATGTTATGTAAAACAATGCATGTAGCAAGAATAACAAAGAGTGTCTTCACCCTGTCCTGTGAAGATCCCACACGGAACAGATTCTTTCTCCATTTACTCTTTAGGGACTCAAAGTTCAAAAATTCACTCACAGGAGAAGCTTTTACTTTTAAAATCACCGAAGAGGTAGAGAAAACACATCATGGCAATTGCAATTCCAACTGGTACCCACAAAGTGGCAGCATACACGGTGAGTTTTTGTACCCAGGTTTAAAATGTTTCCCTAAATTGCCTCATCCATTTTCCCTCACTCGTTCCAGAATTTTCACTGGTGAATCCAAAATTTAACCCTTTCAGTCCTAATATCTGTTACAGTTCTTCTGCGCAGTCGATTTTGCATGGAATGACTCACTGAATGAATGAATTAATGAATGAATGAAATGTGACTGCATGCAATGGAGAGATAAGTGATGCAAAGGTGAGTGGCAGCAGGTGGGCTGCTGCACTTATGAAAATGAGGATTTTGGTTCTTCCCATGGATGCCTTGACATCCCCTGGGCTGGGATTTGCATAGGGAAATGACCCCCCACTATTATGTAATCATGACACTTTTACTTGTTAGTAATCCCGACATCCCTGAACAAAAAACGTGCTGCAAATAGAGACACTTTCTAGTCAGCAGCTTCAACCTTCACATTATGCATGACATTTATGCAGGTTTTTGGTGTTTTTCCACTGCCTGTATTGTGCTGTGACCCAGTGCTGCTCATATAACTTATGTAGAAAAACCTGCTGCTGCAGAATGTGATGCTCAACTGCCACGAAAGATCACAGATCAGGTCTTGCGGCGACACCATGTCACCTGGTGACAGAGTGACACTGCTCCTCAGACATTCCCAAGGTGACATGAAATGAGTCAGCACTCCCAGATACGAAATTTGTGTTCCACAGGAGGCATTTTCCACTCAGCCATTATTCAGAAAAGGAGGGAATTTTGCATGACTGCTGTCTCTTTCTTTCTGTCAAGTTCACAAAATAAAATTTATCTTTTGAAGATGCTTTCCAACTTTTTCCTTTGGTTTAGTACCATATAGTATTATGTACTGTACTTGTGCACCTGGTCCTGGTGAAACTGTTTTCTAGAAAGTTCATAATTACCTCCAGTCTGTTTTGCTTCTGAAAGGTGGAAGAACTGATTTGCTTGTTAACATCTGCAAATTTATTCCACCATTAGGTTTGGCCCCATTTGTGTCTTTTATCTTCCTTCAGTCCTCTGCTGCTCTGGAGTAAAGCTCACAGTCAGCCGTAACCACCGATGCTGGCAAAACGGCAGAATTCAGCATGACACGGGCAGAATTGTGTGACTAGTGCTTCACATCTGAAGGACATGTATTCTCAATACATGGCAGATCGTCCTGGATGAGACTTCACAGCAGCAGTGCAGGCTGCCACTGTAAGCACATTCATTTCAAATTTCAACATCTTATTGTCACAAAGTGTTCTGCAAAGTGGCTGTGACCAGTTGCTGGAAACATGGTTGCCATGTGTCTGAAGCGGAGATCATTGTGTGGCGCTTGTTATGTGTCAGACATCACAAGAGGCATAGGGGGAGCTTGTTGATCTGCTCTCTTTCTCTCTCTCTCTCTCTCTCTATCTCTCTCCTTCTCTGAATATCATTTTTCTTTTTAACTATTTTCCATAGTGATGGTTAAACAAATAGTTGCATGGAAACACACCTTTAATCCAAACACACACACACACAAATCTAAACCCCAGCACTTACTTATTAGAAACCAGGCCCAGCACTTACAAAAAGCTCTGGCTTACAATAGAGATGCTGTTTGAATGTGTTTACCAGTTTCTTGCATTTGAACATAGGTCAATGTGTGAATATTCAACAGGTCTTGATGTTACAGGCAGCAGAAGGACCTCCTGGGACCTTGTGATCAACTGTGATGTGCACAGAGACCATCTGCTGTCACACTGGTTATTTTTCTGCAATGAAAATTCTTGTCTGAATATTGCCTGTTAAAGTATAAGACAGTGACAAGCCACTTCCAAAAGGGTGTGTTTGAGTGAGGAGGAGTGTACAGCTGGCCCATCATGCTACAAGCATGATAACGACTGAATGCGTGACTAAAGGTCACACAGCACATTCAGCCAACAGTGTGTACGTGAGCCCAGGAATGGTCCCTAACAGCCATTCATTTCTTAATATGGCTCCTGTCTGACCTTTATCTGTCCTGCGTCTCTGGGTTGTTTTCAGCTATTCGGCTGGTGATGGGGCAGTAAACTGGCACAGCTCCCTGGTCCCTGGCACAGCACCGTGGAAAGATGGACAGCCAGGCCACCTGCCAAGCACCAGAGAGGAATGAGAACAAAGCTATTGCGTGATTCCGTCTGAAAAGCATGTTCACTCTGCTCATGCAAAGCCGCTGGAACATTCAGCTGCCCCAGCTCTATGTTTGAGAATCTGTCAGGTGGACTCCTTTCTGGTCAACGTCCTTCAATAACAAGCAGCTACTTTTCTTACCAAGCCAATTGAAAGGAAGCAGAAGAGCTGGGATTAGAATTTCTGTCTGTACATTTAAACACACCTCCAACATCACTCTTTACCTAAGACTTTGAACATCAGTCTTCTGTATTGTGAGTTTTCTGTTACACGTCCGACTATTTCTTCAGAGCCAATAATGAATGGGTGCTGTGGAATCAAAAAATGCTGAAACATCCTAGTAGGCGGAGTGTTGACGTGTTGGATGGGGTGGGGTTAGAGGCTTTGTGGAGCTTAGCAACACTATATACACGCACGCAGGAAAATATCTTTCATACTGATCCCAAAGTTAGACGTAAAGCTGTAATGAAGAAGAACAGTACATTTGTGAACCCAGTTTCACACCCTTACAAAACCAACAGAGTATGTAAGGGAACAGTCTTGAAGTTGATTGTATCTGTGAAAATACAGAGAGAAGCTGTAGCCCAAACTCTTGGCCATCAGTCATGTATAACCCATACAAACAGCCACTAACTTCCACCCCCATGTGCACCATTTTGTGCAAACCTGCCACCATCTCAACTCCATTCCATTTTGTTCAATGGGTCCCAACAACCTCCAGCGGAGTCTAAGGCCAGATGGAAAGTGGACTAAACATTGACCTAAAAGGAGGTCCAGTCACATACTTGTAATTGCTGAAATGGAACTGGGCTTAATGTAGAAAGTGAGGCCACTTTGAGCAGGGATTGGAGAGGCATGGTTGCACGTAGGTGTCGTTCAAGTACAGACATGTGGTTACATCACTAGCTATACCACAGCGGGGTCTGCAGCAGGAAGTGGGTGGCAGAAAACCCTTAAATGTGGTAAATCTGAAGTTTCAGCCAAGTTACAGGAAAACTTATTTGAAAACTGACAGAAGAACATAAATGGAGTGAAATCAGTGTTGAAATGAAATCTCTGGCAGTGTCATTGGCAAGGATGCTCCTAATTTCAACTACAAAACCAAATACATGCTACTGGTGGGACAGTAGATACACACACACACACACACAAACAAAATGAAACAAATGCAGCCACTTGCTGTGCAGTTTGTAATGATTTATTACTACAAACAGGTGTAAGAAAAGGAAAATTTAGAAGCACCTTGTCAAATGGACTTAATGGCAAGTGTTAAGATCAGTGCTGTGGGTGGAAACCAGAACACAGGTGGGTTGTTTAGGTGTGTGTGTGTGAGTGTGTGTCCCCTCATGTCTGCCCCACCCCCGGTCAACTGGTAAAGCAGTTTATTTCTGACAAGTTATACAATAAAGGCAATTTAATAAAAATCCATATCTACAGCAATTTGGCTTCAGTTTAAATAAGACGGACAGCCACACATACTGGTTTCCTTTCTTTTAACAAGACTTTGACTACTACAAATGTTCTCTGACACAAAAAAATAAACCACTAACAAACCTTTTTAATTCATACCTTTCACATTCTCAACCAAATTGTCTGTTCTCTTTCCTCAGTAAGCACATTCCAAACCTGGTCTTATGTACATTTTTAGTTCGAGAACAAAAATGTTCAAATGCTCAAATATTCAAATAATTTGCTAGGTTTTTAAAAAAAAAAAGAAAACAACACAATTGTACTTAATGTCATCATTCTCAGTAGGACAATAGGTCCTATATGCCCTATATGTACAACCAGGTCCCACAAAACGAGGTTAATTAATTCTGCAACCAATTCGACTGTCAGAGAAAGTCAGATTCACGACAGAGAAGACCAACATGTTACAACACATACTTCTGACATTTTTTTCTAACTTGTTTTTAAGGCTGTATTCTTCATTCAATACGAGTAGAACAAGGGGCTGCCAAGCTTATCCAGGCACCGTGGAGCACAAGACAGACATTTGTGATGTAAGGAAACCGCTGCCTACATCTTTCGCTCTGCAAAGAACATGGATACTATGCTGTGTTGCACTCAATAGGACCCAGGTTTGAATCCCACTCCTGCTGAGACACCCCTAGCCAAGGTTATTAGCTTGAACAGATATAGTAAAAATTACCCTGCTGCATAAATGGGTAAACAGTGTTAAGTATTTTTATCATTTTTAGAAGCTTTGGAGAAAAGCATCTGCTAAATAAATTATTGTATTGAATGCACTATTTCATTTGTGAATCATTTGTGAATTAGATTTACCTTAACTAGCGACTGATGGTCAGAGTCCGTTAGTGTGACAGGTTGTGGAAGTATACAGCTGGTTTAGCTATGGAAAATATGTGACTGTGTTAATGAGCTGCTAGAAGGGACACGTGTCCAACCAGTGACCACATCAAGAGAAAAGTCCAACCACCTCCACTTAAACCCCCCCTGTGCACTAGTGGTCACTTTTTAGGGTCATTTAGAGGTTAACACACTACAGCAGATTTATCAGAAAACTGCCAGAAATCACTGGGGGACAAAAACCTTTTGGGTTTAAGACACCAGGCGTGTATTTCTGTCCCAAAAAGACTGATACAAGCTGTTGAAGTAGAGTGACTGCGTTAAGATTAAAAATGACATTATACTGAATAATAAGCCTGCTGTATGAAAAACTGGTGTTCTTAAGTCAGTGTAATGCTTTATAGCTGTACAGGGACCCTGTCATCAGATCTGAGTGCCCATTACATTATATGTAATATTAAAAGCTTTCATCCCATCCTCCCTGGACAATCCTGCCATCACATACCTCCCCCTAAAGCTGTTCAGAGACACAACACTACAGTGAGTACGCTGCTAAGCCTGTTACTTTGAGAAAGAGGATTGACCCAGTCATTCTGCAGCAGTCCCTGTAGCTCTCATGCATGGGCTCCACTCATTGATCTTGGGGTCATAAGTCTCCATGGAGTTGAGAAAGTCATTGCCATCGAATCCACCAACTGCATAAATGGCCTCGTCCAGCACGGCCACTCCAGCGTTGCTCCGTGCAGATGTCATGCTGCCCAGCATCTCCCACTTATTTCTGGCTGGGTCGTAGACCTCCACGCAGCTTAGTGCGTGGGAGCCATCAAATCCACCCACTACAAACAGCTTCCCTGGTGAGAAGAATGAAAAGCTGGTCACTCGTGTTACAACTTAACTACATTTCTTACAATCTCTCTTAATCACATGCTAGTTTTATAAACTACATCCAGAGTTAATGTTAATTTTAGGCAAGAAAAATTTCTGTGGTGAAACTCAAGTGTACGGCTCCATCTCGACAGGAACATGGCAGTGGTTGAGGCCCAGACTCACCTTGGTGCACAGCCACTCCTGCCCCCCGACGCGCCACATTCATTGGGGAGACTAAAGTCCAGGTGTTGTTCTCTGGATTGTAGCGCTCAACGCTGTTCAGGCAGTTCCAGGACTCGGCGCCACCAATCACATACATCAGGCCATTCAGTTCACAGGCTGCTGTCTGGTGCCGTCCTGGGGGAGGGGGGGGGGGTAGTGTAGTGTTAGACAACCACATTTCTAAACCAAAAAACACAGTGCACAGATCGTCATCTGACATACTGATGTTAAGTGAGGCGCAGCTGCTCCAGGTCTTGGTGACAGGATCAAAGGCATCACAGTTCTTCAGTCCATTCTGTCCACATGGGTCAGAACCTCCCACTACATACAGTTTGCTATCCAAAGCACAAACACCTGGCAACATGGGAAAAACAAACATTGTCACCAAAGGGACGGCAGACATGCAAAGACGCAGGGCTTCAGGGCAGCATCTGGGGAGGAAAACAAGCCAGCCGCATATTTCCAATGCAAAAGTAAGTGGAGCAGATGAAGCCAATTGGTTTGGGGGGGGGCAGAGTTACAGACAGGTGTACCTGCATTGCAGCGATTTGTCCGCAGCTCTGGCACCTGAGTCCACTCATCAGCCTGGGGGTCATATGTCTCACCACAGCTCAACTCATCTGAGTGACCATTGGAGCCACCCATCACGTACAGCTGACCCTGTAAGGCGGAACAGGTTAGGTCACTACCCATCAAATACACAGAAACACACCCTTCCCTTCCTGCCAAGATTCTGACGCACCATCAGCACAGCCATTTGGAAGCGTGCCCGAGGGGTGCGCATGGGCGAGATGAATGTCCAGCAGTTCCATTTGGGGTTGTAACACTCCACTGTGCGCAGACACTCTTCTCGGTTGTAGCCACCTGTAAGCAAAAGCACCAACATGAGACCCTGCTGGTGCGGTTATGGCCATACAGATCCAGTCACGTTTCTGATCTGTGTACTGAAACAGTAGCATGACCTTCAACCTAATGTATACCTGTCCTTTGTGACATAAATGCATGAGTTATAAATTTAAGATAAAAACATTTACAAGTTTTTTAAGCAGCATTTAACAGTAATATGCAAACAGAGAGAATGGGGAAGAAGAAAGGGTGGCACAGGGTAAGGGGTAGGGTCTCACAATTTTTCCTGATGGTCAGAGTACTTTTTATTTTTTCTGAACTTCTTTACAGAAACTATCCAGTGAATAAATAATGGTGTATTATTGCACTTTTTGAAACTGAAGGTGACCAAATGCTGACAAACATTTCCTTGTGGCCAGTAAAATAGTTGGGACTGTACAATGAAACATTTTTGGATAATTTCTGCAACTTATTTTCCCTTCTCTGTTTCTTTGTTTCAATCCCCTACGGTGCCTGAAGGGCAGAAGTAAACCATAAAGCAACACGGCACCTCTGAGTTATCTAAAGCAGAACACAGCACAACAAATACAAAATGGTGAACTCTGTGCATGTTTTTGTTGTCAGTCATTTTGAAGTACATTTAATGTTGCTTCCGGTTAATGAAAGATGAATAAATTAAATTAATCCTGTTAATGAAAGATTAATAATAAATTCAGCATCTCACACCCTTGTGCTTTCAAGATAAAGAAAGACAGAGACCCTGCAAAGAATGAGCTGTTGATGTGAACAGTTAAATAAGTGTAACCATTTTCCACTTTTCTAAATTGAAGGCTAAAAGCTGTATTATTAAACTTGTACTGACTGTTATGTAGTAGGTGGATTTTTTATGCAATTCTTAGTACTGAACAGACATGTGATCACAATTGGGTTCATAAGTTGAAGTAAAAGTGTATCAGCATGAAGACCAGAAAATCCCCAACACAGTATTGTTGTAGCTTCCCATTCCTAACAAGTTAGCCTATGCACATGAAGGGTTCGGGCATTACCTGCAGCCATTAGTCTGCCATTCAATTCAGCGATGCCCAGGCCAGACCGTGCGTAGTGCATGGAGACCCATGGCTTCTCTCCTGCCTTCTCTGGCTGCACCTCGAAGCTCAGGCTCTTGGGCAGGCAAGGTGTATTGGATGGGGAGCTCTGTGGGCTGCCATGCCCATGCAGAAAGATCACACTCAGGACTCCGTTTAACACTGCCAGGCACAAATAAGTGTTGTCTGGGGGAACAGGGCACAGGAGAAGTGGTGCTTACGGGGATCCAACTTCACAAAGAAAGCTTAAACAAACAGGATGTGCAAGTTGATGTTACTGTGAATTAGATATAAATCAACCTTGTGAAGGAGATCTGTTTCATATTACAGAGCAAAGGCTTTCACCAAGCTCTTGTAAAGGAAGCACAATTTATTATCATAAATGATCAAAGACTAAGATTTCAGAATAATAATAATAATAATAATAATAATAATAATAATAATAACAACAACAACAACAACAACAACAACAACAACTCAAAATCACAAGCTGAAACTCATATTGTTCCTTGATTGCCTGGGTATGATACCCTGAAAACCCACATAACATTGCTTTCCCCCAACTTAGAGAAGAGATAAGCACTTACTGGTGGTCTTCTCTGAGGCGATGCACTTCCAGTCATGCTTGCAGACCTGAAAAGCAGAGCCTGGGGACAAGCTTCTGTATGAGCTGATGCTGCCCTGCTTCTGGAAGTTTTCCCGCAGTGGCTTCTTCTGCAAGACCAAAGGGCAGCTACAAACCTAGAAGCAGGTCTGCCCCTCACAAACTGCACTATCAGGAGCACCAGTGCAAGAAACTAGAGAACTGCCTCTCTTTTCACAGTCCTCTCTCAAGCTAGTTGATAACTGTACCACAGATATGGCCCTTTACCTCAACCCCTCTGTCAGGTATTCTGCAGTAAACCATGCACAACAGTACTACCACTGCTTACTGAACTCTTTGCCTGTAACACTCAAGACCACCATTGACAGGAGAAAGAATCAACAACTGGTCTTCGAGGACCTATGGCCCCGATAAGAGCAATTACTTTACTGGAAAAAAAAGTGTGACACACAAGGTGGATTAAATACATTCTGGCAATTAAGCCTCCTGTTTTACCAGTCCGTGAACCCTGCTTGGCCAATTGTCATAGGTGCAGTACCTGCAGGAACTGGATGTGGTCATCATTGCCAAACACCTCAGTCTGCCCCTCCAGTTGATTTCCATCATGCAGTTTGTGATCTGCTGAGTAGTACAGGGTTTGCACCTGAAAAACAGCAACATAAGACCTATGTGGCTGTGTCTATAACAACAAAAGGACCCAGGCGTGGATCCCAAAATTCCTGTGGGAAATGTCGTTGCCGCTGAAGAAAGGAGGTGTTTATATATGGAGGTAGAGAACACAGCTTCAAAAACAACTCGACAGGTATTCTGTTAGGAGTGGGGAATTAATCAGAGACAAAATAAGATTTCACAAGTGCAAAACGAGGGGGGGGGGGGATTGCAAGAGTATCCCCCATTGAAAGCCTTAATAATATTATTACCTTCTGTAATATTTGGACTGAGGTATAAAAGTAGGAAAAGATATGTGTGTGGTGAAAGTGGAGAATCCTCTCCAGAGCCAACATGCAGTGCAGCCCTTGAACTGTAAAAAGCTTGAAAGTGATGGGTAAAAACAAAATATGGTCCACTTCTTATGCGAAACCTGAGGTGCAACACGCTACACTGTATGACACCTGTCAATAGTACTCTCCAAACACACTCAAAAAAACACAAAATACACAAACACTTAAGACAAACACACAACATATTCTCTGGGTACAGATCTGAAGCACATCATTTGGAAACCTTTAGCATACAGACTCACTTTCCAACAGAAAGGGGAGGGGAAAAAAGAAAAAAAAAGATATCTCTGCCGTTCAATGAAATAACAGCAATTTCATTTATTTAGCAGAATAAGTCTGCTGATGCTGGAATGATTCCGTGTTTGGATTATTGATTTTCTTTCTTCAACTATAACAAGTCAGTTTAAGAATGCAAAGTGGATATCCCTTTACATTTGGTCCTGCTCATTTCTCTTACAAAACACTCTGGGGAAATCAAAGTAATCTACACTGGTTCCTCATATTACAAATGCTCAACTTTTATTTCTAATATCTCAGAATGCTACAAATTTTAAAAAAAAAAAAAAATATGCATTTCTGCATAAGGTTGTTTTCAGCAAAATTTGAAACAATTGACACTCAGCAGAGGTTTGTGGAGAGCACATATTTTAATTTTTAGTTATCATGAAAAGGTTTAATTTTAATATAAATCAAAGATAAAAAAAGTTTAAATAAAAATGATATTTTCATTCACTGTGGCTGTATACATTTACAAAACCCTAGTTGTAAATAAAATGAGGAACACTTATTTTGTTAAGTTTTTATTAACTGCACAGATGATAAGGCTGAAAGCAGCCTGAAGCTGAAAAACAGCACTGAATTACAGGCTGTGGAGAGGACCGATTTTTATTTTAATTTAATTTTAAATTATTTTAATTTACAGTGATTTTAAGCTACTTTAAAAAATAATTCAAGTGTGACTGTGAGGTGTATGCTGCCTTGCAACATTTATGTCTGAAACAGATTATAGACATCTATGGAATGTCTTTTAAATAAACACATACTCTAACTCATGTATTATTTTTTTAAGATTTGAGACTTTTTGCAGAACCTGTTAAAAAGTGTAAAGACATATGCATTATTCAAATTGCATTAACCGTGAGTTTAAAAATGACTTCGGAGCTATAGACTTCTCATCCCAATAGTGTTTGTAAGTTGAGGACCCAGTGTACATATGTAGGGGCTGGAAATTAGGGGACTGGTTTGTCATGACAAAAAGTTGAGAGAGCATCTTATGTTGCTTTGCTTGAGGACCAGGGAAGCTTCTGTTTGACTCATTACCGCAGCAGATTCAGGCTTGTGCTCTTCAATCTTGAAAATCCTGCTGTAGTTTTGTTAACAAACCTAAGGAAAGATAAATCAATGGGGAGGAACAAACCATTAGTATTTATCTATGACATGGTAGAAATAAACCTGTGAAAGGAAAGAGCATCAGTTGCCAACACATACCTTCACTCTCAACTGGTATTTCCTGTGCTAATTCTGCTGTTTAAAAACAAAAAAACAAAAAACAAAAAAAAAAAAAACAGAACAAAAAATCTGAAAACTATCAAGGCTCACATTTAAAAGACATAGGGAGCACACACAGCTTGACAGTGCTGTTGCTTTTCATCTGCACAGCCTCTCATTTAGACAGAGAGACCTGCTATACAAAATCTCATTTGTTCAGCCCATGCCTTTGAAAAGGAAAATAAAACAGAGCCACAAAGACTCCAGAACTGAAAATGGATCAGTTCACATGTGACTGCATCAAGCAGAAATAAATCAGTGGGCCCAAACCAGTCCTTAAACTGACCTCCTCCATCAGCCACTCCAGTGATTCCCCATTCTCCCACAGGCAGTGTTGCACCCAGCTGATCACCTTGGAGTACAGCTTATCATTGCTTGGCAGACTCAGGCTGTCTTCCAGAATTACTTCTAACTGGAAGAGCAAGGCATGCTGGGATTAAAAGTTAAACACTTTATAAAATTCCTGCAATGAGTTCATAAAATTTGTATAGGTCCTCTGGAAGTTCTACATCACTCAAATATACAATGCCTAACAATTTGAGGTTTTGACTACAAAGCTTAGACAAATGCAAATTGGTATTCTCACCTTCAGTCTAGGGAGTTTAAGGAAGTCATCCTGCTCTGAGACCTCCAGCAGGTGTTCCTCGATGTAGCCATCAATTTTGCTAAGGAACCTCCCATCACCCATGCAGCTAGCAAAGCTGCGGTACAAAATGGCACTCTGACAGTCCATCTTAGAAAGCAGGTAGTCACCACAGATCTGAGAGGAAAACAGAGTGTTGGTCAGTTTCTCTATTATAGAGGTATGGGCAGCACTTACCAGTCAACACACTAAGTTTTAGAAAACAAGACATCCAAAGACATGGATTTACTGGCCACTTCATTACTTACACATACGGCTCAACCGCTACACTTGGCGAGTCAAGTGACTGTCTCAGTATATAAACCATTAAGTTATTATTAATAGTCTATATGCTAAACAGCCTTGATGACAAATCAGAGTATGGCAACCTAACATTTCACATGCAAGCAAATGTCTCAGTGCAGTAGAAGGGTATGCCAGGATGCACAACTTGTCAAGCCTTGAAACAGAGAGGCTGCAGCAGAAGACAATGTAGATTTTATCTCCCAAGCTCAGAACAAGAACATGGGCTTCCAAATAGTTGCAGTCACCAAAACTCTACAACTGAGTGGCTAAAGTTTCTTGGTCTGTTTTCCCAGTTTTGGTTTTAACATGCTAACTGCAAGGCCAGAAGCTGGTCTAAAAAAGAATCCATGGACAATGCCATGTCAGAAAGCACACATCTTGTGATTTGACTTTACTCCAATTGTCTGCACACCCCTCACATTGTATACAAACAGATTATCTTTGGGATTAGGAAAACTGCAAAGTTAACAGACTGAATGTGCTGATCAAATTTGCAGAAACCTTGTGAAGCCATCAAGAAAGAAAGGACCAAGAACTCTCAAATATTTCCAGTACCTTGTTCCTGAATCCATTCTGTTTGAGGCAAAAAAAGATATTTACTCTAGCTCCGGCTAATAAAGTGGTCAGTGAATATAAAGGCAAACAGTTCTTCACTGGTTCTACAAGGGTGGTAAGCTACCAGTAATACGTTCATCCAAAGCCATACCTGCTTTACCCTTTCAATCTTGAATCTTTTGGCAGCAGAGTAGACATCTTGAACCAGCTCCTTGTCTGCTTTCAACCTACACCAGAAAACACATTTATCACTCTGATCTCTGGAGAAAACACAGCACTAATATGGCAGAGTGTACACTCACTGGGCAGTGTAAGCATAGTTCAGCAGGATCTCTACTGCCTCGGGGTTCAGGTCATCAAACTTAACATGAGATATCCCATGGGGCTCTGCATCACTGTTCAAGATCTCAAACAGGTAGGGGCTACAGCACGCCAGCACAGCTCGATGGGCCATGAGCTCGTGGCCGCAGACCTGTGGAGGGCAGCCCAGTGCTATAATTCATTACAGCTGTGCAACAAATGGTGGAGTTGACACCTTTAACATAGCCACAAAAACAGTAATAATAGAAATCAAGCAAAAATCCATTTTTTCAAATGTGCAATACTTAACTTTATAAATAGTGAAAGTGTAGGGAAGAATGAAAAACTGTAAAAGTATAGTGTGAGAACCCAAACGACCCCTGACAACACACAAATGCATCACATGACAATATTAAAGGTTCAGGGTTTTTAAATTATGAAACTTTATCAATAATGCACTGAATCGGTGCACCATTAATCAAGTTTCACTTTAATTCTTACATGGAGCAGATTCCCAAATAGTTCAGCTAAATCCCCAAAAGCGTTCATGTGGGAGACCTAAGTGACCCTGTGGAAGCGCAGTTTTTCCTTATATTTTGTGTATAATCATAAACACAAAACCGATGAGAACAACAAGCGTACCAGTATTTGGGCAAATGACATACAATTAATTCAGAATCCACTTTAGCTCCTTCCCTTACCACTACAGGGAAGATAAACACTGCCGTGATAGTGAAAACCTCATGGGAAAAATGCTCAGATTACCTGGAGTCTGACATCGCAGAACTGGCCACTCTTACGCAAGGCATTCATCTTAGCCACTATGGATTCCAGAAAATTTTCATCTTCAAATATCAAATGCCCATTTGAAACCATGCTTGAAAATCTGTATTTGATCATATGGATAAGATGAGAAGATGCAGAAGACCATTACATATACAGCACACACGCATGCACGCAGCACAAACTAAAACATTTCTTTTCAGTCTTACACAATTTCCAACCTGCTTTCAATTGGAAAATCCAGGTTTGAGACTCAACAACAAACTTCATGTGTTGAACATTTTACAGGCACTTACCTAATAATGTTGCGACTTATGAGAAAAATCACAGTAATTTGACAGGACACAAAGAATTCCTTCACTGAGAGGAAGCAGTGCCAGTCAAGATCAAGCACAAACACAAACTATAAGTCTTGAAGTAACTGTAATCCTGCTGGCTATAGAGTCAAGCTTCTTTTGAGTTGATAAAACAGTGCACCCTGCAAAACATACAAGTATACATCAGAATCATAACACATTTGACACAAAAAAATAAATAAAATGTGCATAAAAAATGTATTATGAGCAAAATAGCTCCCAGTTTTCAGGTATTAGAAGTCACGTTGTTCTACAATGACAAAAATCATTTTTTAACCATGCGATTTAACCATTAAAGCTATATATCTAAATGACTCATGTCACAATTATTCTGCTACTCTTCTACATTATGTAGTTTAAACAGAATACAATGACAATTATGATTTTACATTTATGTTTTCAAACTTGACAGAACTGCTGGTAAGATAAAAAATATTAAGTAAATATGTGTATGGTATATCTGTTCGGGAGGGTAGGTGCCAGAGTTAAATTTGACTCAAAGTTGCCACTCGCATGGTTTTTGTGGTAGTGTACAGAAGTGGTTACGTAAATTACACATAATAATACGCATTCATTCATTATCATTAATAGCTTGTGGTGGTCTGGAGCGTATCTCAGAAGCACCAAGAACCACAAGGCATCCCTGGGCAGGAGGTGAGTTCATCGAGGGTAACCTTTCTCAGACGTTCACCTACTAAAAACGTTTCTGGACTGGAAACCAGAGCACGAGCAGGAAACACCCGAAAAGGTGTGAACACGCGAACTCCACACATACTGTGGGAAGACCGAACAATCACACAAGCTGGGAGATACCACCACTATCCGATGCGCAACCATGGTACCTTTAAAGATAATGAACAACGACAACCAGCATGACATGACAACAATAAAAATAAACTCAAGGCGGTGACGACGCCTGCGCGCGTGCCCGGACAGACAATCATTAGGGCCCCACGCGGCAGATTGACGCCCACGCGCCTTCGGTACGCGGGAAAGTGGGTCAGTCGGACTGTGGCTGTGAGGGAGAAACGGCCGTCAACCCAACACCGGCCAGAAGTACTGACACAACCACCGACTGCAATAACAAACTTGCACGAAAAGACTGTCGTGCAGCCCCGGGGTCATTTCAGCAGCGAAGACAAATTTACGTGACTATATGAAAGCGCGGCACGTGCTGAGGGCCTGTGAAAAGGAAGCGTCTATTATTCGAATAAATCAAAGGCGAACGCATCTATGTTTGGTGTAATTAGTATTTCCAACGTAACCGCTAACTGACACATAGAGTCACTGATATGGATATGTTCGGATGCTGTTCATTTGACTGGCGAGTTACTCCGAGTGACGACCCACGACAGCCTTCGTCTCATTTGCTAGTTTGTCCCAGACTGTCCCCCGTGGCCAACAAACCAGAGGACAAAGCATATAGTGCCAAATATTGCAACGCTTTATTTCCCAGGAATACGTTCAAAATAAATCCTTACCGGGTGCATTTGACTGCAGACGATGCCAGTCATATTGAGCGTGAACGCGCAGCCGTATGTCGCGAGCTGAAGTCGCCACTGGGGACCAACCCTTTACACTCTCGCCTCCGTCTCTAACTGCTTTGAGCAGCTGGAGACCAGGGCGATCGCGAGCTTGATAAAAGCAGCGGCAAATCCACGCCCACCGTGACGTCAAGCTGGAGAAACACCGGCCCCTGCTTAGTCCTTGTGCGTGACGGCGGAGGCACGGTATCTTCCTGCTGCAAGAAACAATCGAGCGGCTTTGCTTTTCTACAAAACAGTAAATGTACCTACTTGAAAGCATAATATAAATAAATATAGCAGTTGTACCCTAATTTTTTCCTCCCAGTTATCGTTCACAAATTAAACTAGGAATCTAGGGACATTTCACGGCGAAAGCTATACATGCAGCTTAATAGCTTCACAGAAATGTGTTTGTTTTCTCAAAATTCAGTTACAGCACAAGTGACCGATTCATAGCCAGTTAAATGAGAGTAAAAGGGGAAGTGGGTTGAGTATGAGGTTCGAGTCAGGTGACGGCGTGGTTAAGGAGATAGAGTTATTACCTTAAGTTTGTAGGTTCTAGTCTCCCGCTGCTGTAGCACGATTGAACAGGGCGCTTATCTTACATTCGCACCGTAAGGCTACACGTCCACCCCCGAGTCAAAATGTTTTATGGAGCTCTTCTTACATGATGAGTTTGCAGACGGCCTGAAAGCTAATTTATTTTCCTTATAAACATTATTTACCGTTTTACATAACAAATATGGGCAACCGGCTGTTTTACTCACTGTACTACATTGGAAACCGTTTTGTGTTTTGCACCAATGTACAAGGTGACCTGGAAGTCACGTAGCAACTGCGTTACACTGAGTCTGAATTGTTTCTTGTAAAAACATGCAGCGGGCTGAAATAACATGAGAACAAATGTGACTGGAGTTTTTGTATCAACTCTTTTCCACCCATTTTAAAAGTAAAATAACCACGGGAAGAAAAAAAACTGGCGAAGATGGCATTATAGTGTGTTTCAGGTTAAGCTCCATTCTTTTAATACAGTTTTACATTAACAGTCTGTTAGGCTGTTTTCCTTTTTCAAAAAATTCCCCAAGATTCCATTCTTGTCTAAACATTTTGTGTTATTCAGTGCTTTTGTGAACTGGAGAGATTTTGGGAGAAGCCAAGCAGTTTTGAGGGTATGATTTCTGTATTATATACTTAACAAGTGCTGCTACCTATTTCTATGATGCATTGAAAGAGGCATAGGGCTGTGACCTTGACTTGTGTTCTAGTGAAGATGAATGTGCTCAAGACTTTGCTTTCTACAGCTCCTCGAGGTTGCAAGAATGAAACTTGCTACATGACAACCCCTGCTAAACATCATTCATTTACAGACTCTAGCTTATTCAAATATGTATTAATAGGATATAGGACATTGTGTTTCACATAAAAAAGTCACTTCAGGCACTTTAAAAATTTATCATATTAAATTATACTCTATCAATTTAGTGTTAAAGGTGGCTTTTGAGTTACAAAAAAATCAGGTTATGAAGACACATTTGGTCCCCATTTTTAAGTCCCGGTGTGTACTGTGTTTGTCTCTGTGTTACTGTGACCTAGTACTGTTCTGTAGTTTAATAACAAAAAAGATCATACATGTCCATTTAGGTTTTGCTGCTATTTGTGTTTCGTGATAGAAAATTTTGCTGAGAAGAAAAGCAAATGTTCCATAACTGGAAGATTGAGAACAAAGCAACAGAACATCCACCCCCATGCAGTATCTTCTGTACTGTCACACACTCCCACCTGCAAAGGCTTATATATGAGAGAAGCATGTATACACTTGCACATACACACTCAAAAAGCTGCTGTATGTGAGCCATTGGGATGTTGTTATATAAAGCAGTTGGCAAAATAGGGAGCTGGCAACAAAGTGAAGGGCTCTTGGTCCAGTCCTACTCCTCCTTATCCTGAAATACTCCAGTAAAAATATCCAGCCATTTAAGTTGGTCACACTGGTCATCTAAATTTGGATTAAATTGTCAGCTGAGTAACAAGATTGGCGAAGTGAGATAGCATATTCCATTGTAACATATCTGTTACAAACACTAAAGCAAATTTTGAAAGGAAATAGAATTGATTTAATTTAGAATAAATCCCCAGGAGTCAGAGCAAACTGTTTGGTGCATTTCTGTTAGGGGAAAAAAGTGTACGGAAGGTTTTGTGTTGGAAAGTTATAGAGAAGCAGCATCTTGTATTAAGATGCATGTCACACAGAGCCATCGTGCTCCCAGATGGCACAGAAAATAGTGTTTCTCTAGTGAACACTTTCCAGACTGGTCTGGCAGGGTATTTTTTTTCAAGAATGACCTCTGTAAATCAGCTGTCAGTTAGTACTGGCTACAACAGCACAGAGAGATACCCCAAGGTCTCACATTTTAGACATTGCTGAGCATATTTTACATAAGGTTACAAAAAAGCAGGTCTATTTTACAAATATACACAGCTGTAATGTTAGAACTGGTGCTACTGAGCCAGTTTTGACAGCTCACAGGAAACTGGACTGTGAAGAATTTACTTATCATGTCCTTTATGTTTACATTGACATTAAACACATTTGTGTTTAAAAGGCTTGGCAGACTGCCATAACTGGCAGAAAAGATCTTTTGTAAACACAGTAACAGTTGTCAATACTCTCCACTTTTAGACCTGTAATTATAATGAATTGGTATAATCTTCAGCATTGCCTTGTTCACCATCTTGGACAGCTAGGCTAAATATCAGTACTGAAGTTCTTCATACTTTTTCTATTTTCAGCACTGTTTATAATCTGTGCTTTGTCCATCATTATGAAAAAAAGCATGTAGGTGTTGTACATGGGGATACACTGGAACAAGTATTCACTTTTCTTCATTACAGCTGTGCTCTAAAAAGTGCTTTTTCCATGTAGGACCACAGCTATACACTAAGTGTTACAGCTCATCTTGAGGCTGAAGGAACAGATCTCTGTATGGCAATAAAACAACAGCCTGTTGTTCACTTGGTCCCTGCAACATTATTCAGTTCAAGTAAATTCAGTACAGTCCAATTCATATAAGGGTATAGCAACTGCTGACGCATCTGATTTTTTCATAAATAGATTTGCATCTAATCAGCATGTTAATGGAGTTTTTATAAAATACTCTGTCAAGACAGGTAATGTAAGACTTAACCCTATACAGGAAAAGAGAGGGATCATTTAAATTAAAAGCAGCAGCCGATCCAAAGAGCAACAGTATTTACTGGCATAAGATGATATCAACAGTATATCATTAAGAACTCAAGTTTCTGATTTGAACATAAGGAGATGTGCCTGAAGAGAGCACCCTGCTCCTGAGTGCTAACAGCTTTCCCACACATTCCATCTGCCAGGCAAGATGATCTTGAAAAGGGAAACCTGCAGAGACAGTCCTTCCAGAGTCTTGTTTTGCTAACAAAGCCCCCATTTGGTTGTTGCTGTTGAAGAATGACTGCTGAAAACTGCGACTAAAGTTTTGTTGTCAGGACTCACCTAGTAGGGGTTCAGTGCATGTGTGTAGCTGTGCTGTCTTTGTCAAGGTCATGTAAAGCACATCTATCGACATAACCTGACCACTTGCTGTCGATCTATAACCCTGTTGTATGAAAAAGGGTCTAAATTCTCACCAGCCACCACAGCATCGTAGCACTTTTTTCATTACACAGAACCCCGTTATGTGTGGGACGACTGTACTGCTGTACTGCATGCGGTTTCTTTAGGAGTGATATGAAATCCAGAACTGTTACATCAGAAGATCCCAGAATAGCAGCTTGCCGAAGAACTGCTTTATGTGTTTAAAAGTACAGTTTCATTTCACTGTGCCTTTTCAGGGATAGTCAAGGATTTTTTTAACTACATTTTTAAAATATCTTTAATGCTTAGGTGCAGAATACAAAATGTGTCTGTCAGTTTATAGATTTGCCATCAATGATGATGAACTCCACTTGTTTTTTGCAAGAAAATGATCTGTGTGTCCTTGTCTTGAGCTTTCACTCATGCTGTATTTTAGCATAAAAAAGTAAGGTCATATTGTTTACGCTCTGTGTTGATAGAAGGAAGAGATGTGAACAGTAAAAACCTCACACTTTAATGTAAGAGAGCTAAAATAAGACTGAGGGGAAATTCAACACTCCAGAAGGTTCCATCACTCCTCGTGATCCCTGCTGGGATTACAGTGCACAGTGAAAATAAAAAATATACTATGAATTGTTTATAGATATTATGCACCCAGTGGAGTCTGAGAGGGGGCAAAAATGCACAACCAAGTTGAGACCAAAGGTTATTAGAAACTGGGTTAGTACAAATTGCAAAAAGTGTGTGGAAAGGCTTACTCATGTTGGATGAAAATCCATGAAACAAGAATGAAATGCTTGAAAGTGGAACTTATGTCACAGGACATGCGTGTCAACACTGATGATACCCAGCAGAGGCAGAGTGCTTGGTACCCAGAACCTCTATGTGACATAAAAGTAGTAAAAAGGTGTCAAATTACATGGCCTCAACCCAAAAAAGGAAAGAGTGGTGTCAGTTTGAAGCATGTACTTGACAAGTTATTTGAGGCAATCATGAAGGGTTAGAGGATAAGAGGCTTTGGATTAGTAGAGCTAGAAGAAAATACTGATTTCTTAGAAAGTTGTTTGATCATTAGATAAATTCTGAACTTTTGGACTGAACTTGGATTGAACTTCTGAATTTTTTGTGTAAATTGTCCCAATCAAAGTAACATCATCAGAGTGTAGAAAGTGAGAAAGAGATGGTTTTCCACTGACCTTGACTTTTCCGTTGACCGTGATCAGGTGCTGCACAGGTTTTAGGGCCATCTGCAAACTAGTATAAGAACAGCTTCAAAAAAGTAAAACTGCATTAAAAGTTCAGTTTTTAGACACATACAGGAGGCTTCCATTGCATCTATGTGTTTAGATTCAAGGGTGTGTTTGCAATACTGTTGTCTAATTCACAAACGCCACACTCACCTGACACTCACCTGTCAGCTACAGTAATAATGTCCTCCGAGTTTAAAAGCTCAGGCTGGAAGGAGAAAAGGGAGCATTTAAAACCGGTAAAGTGCATATTTGTTCCCCACTTACTGCAGAATAGAGTCTTTTAATAACAAAGTCTTTTTAGCTCAAAAAGTGGAAAACAGAGAACTTCTTCACAATGAGAATTGCATTGTTTTAAACAAGCTGTCCAGGAACCAGTTAAAATAGCAGCTGTATTATAATGAAAGACTGTAAAAAAACAACAGTTTTCTTCTGTTTTTAGCATGGAGTTTCACCCAATGTAGAAATCTCTGTAGCTGTTAAACCATGTTTAAAACAGCATAAAAATTTGTCAGTCAAATCATCACACATTTAAGTATTATCTCACTTTAAATGCAGGTAAAATGGAGGTCTTACTATTGAGACCTAACTTACCAGTAAATTTTAATGTAATGCAGCAGTTCTGGAGAACATTTGACACATTTTACATTGCTCAGTAAAAATAGCCTATATTAACTTTATTGTAACTCCACAACCAAACTGTTTGTAGAAGGAAAACTGAGTGTTTTAAGAAGGCCTGTCTAGAGTAGAGTGATACCTGTGCTATTTTAAGTCAGTACAGTGAAGTGGAGGCAGAGCATAAGTGAATTCCTTATCACTGCCAGTCTTTAGAAGTGGGCCTTCAGATTGCAGATACACTCCTTTACCCCATGACTATATGCATGTAGCAAAATTACAAGTTGTGCAGTCAGCTATGAAGTATTTACTTAAATAAGATATACTTATTAGTGAAGTCCAATTACTTCAGACTGATAGTGCTAAAGCTTAGTATAATGGGAAGTGAAGAGTACAGAAAGTTGTATTTTGAAATTAGTTTGGATGCTACAATCACATCTTTCATTTGGCTACTTTATCTTAATAAATAAGGTCTGTGAGAATGCAGTAATAAAATGGATGTATCCTATGCTATATAATATATCCCAAGTCAGTGACACCCCTATGTGGAGGAATTTTATATTACATTACAAACATAAGTAGCTAATTTCCAAGTTAAACAATTTTTTTCTGCAGTGTTGTTCTATGTCTGGCTGGTTTAGTGTAGACAAGACATGTTGGACTCAATGCAAGTTATTTGGTCCAGATGCTTGTACAAAAATAATTTCACTGGCAGCACAATAAAGAGCTCATGCTGTCTCAGTGGAAGTGGGTAGAAGGCGTACACATGTCAGTGTTTTTCTGTTTAATGGTGCCAGTAACAGTCTCTCATTCATTAGCAGTCACCAGCATGCAGACGGTAAAATAACAATTTGTGTTTCCGGTGTATGAGTTGAGTTCTTATGCTACACATACTTCAAGAGTTTAAACATGGAGCTTTATCATGCTGGAAAAATCCCACGGAGTGTGGATAAACTGTAGCCATGAAGGGAAGGACTTTGTTGAAGGATCTAATGTGTGCCGAGAAAACACTCCCCACACCATCACACTGCCACCGCTGACCTGTACTGTTCACACCAGGCAGGGCAGCTCCATGGTGCCATGTTGCTCACACCAAATTCTGACCCTTCCATCAGAATGATGCAAAAGGAGCCTGGTCATCTGATCATTTTTCTACTCCTCAGTGGTCCAGTTTTGGTGTTTCTGTGCTCACTGGAGATGCTCTTTCTTGTTCTTCGCTGACAGCATCGACACCTGACGTGATCTTTAGTGTTTGTAGTCCAAATGAGAAAAAGTCCAATAAGTGGTACATTCTGAGGTGACATTCTGGACACCAGTGTTGAATTCGGATGCAATTTGCCTAGTTGTAGCCCATCTGTTTGTTTGCACGATTCTGACCATTCTCCTTTTACCCCTGTAATCCAGGAGCAATTTTAGTATACAAGGTCATTGATCACTCGTACATTTTTGCTTTTTGTACCAGAAAATTGCCACCTATCATGCTACATTCACTAACATCACTCATTTTATCCATTCCAGCACTCAGTTGAACACTAACTGAGAAATGCTGATCTGTCTAACTTATGTGACACATCACACTTATGTGATGTATGATAATTGTCAGAATATACAATTTACATGAAGGTGGAGGGGTGTATCTAATAAAATGGCAATGAATGAAATTTAGGACTTCAAGAAAAGTGTTAAAAGTCTTTTCTTGAACCTCTCTGTTCTTAATGCTAAATCCTGGCAGTTTTTCCCACTCCCTGTATAAGGAGCATACGTGCCATGATCAGTGGAGCCAGTAAAATATTAACTCACAGTATAACATCAGCAGACTTTTATGTACCTGTCTGACTGCAATGTGTGAGTGTAGTGAGGTCAGCCCTGCTGTTTATCTCACCATCACTCTTTTGTTTTGACAGCAGAATTGAAGGACAAAGTGTCCATCAAGCTGTGGAACACACAGAATCACAATATTTATGATGCTGATCTTACTACCTGCATCTATTTTAACATTGTTATTGTGTTATAAACAAAGATCATTATGGAGTTTGATAACACTATGCAAGGGTGGCATATGAATGAAAATTATACAAACATTTTATAATGCCTACACTGTCGTTCCCTGTGTATGTTTGTCTAATAAAATTCATTTCATTTGGAGCATTTTAGCCTTCTTTAGCTAACAAATGCCTGCTTTCCATAAATATTGGATTGATTGGAATTAAAAAACAAGGGAATAGTTATCCTATATGTCATGCACAAGAATTTTTCTCTCACCTTCTTGCACTGTGTATGTTGTAAGTTTCAGTTATTAGTCACTAAGAATGTATTTGTTTTATGTTTTGTCTTTAAAGTGGTGCTGAGGGTCATTGATAAGATTGATTTATTCCAAAGTCCAAAACTGGCTGCCTATGAAAGGTCAGCGGACATGATAGGACAGGGTTTCATTACAATTAAAGTGCATAATTGAAATAATAGTGTAAGAGGGTCATCAAAATTCCCATTAAAATTATGGCTCCTCTTTGGGAATGATAATGCAACACTTTTGATACATGAAAAGCAAATGTTGACATGCACAGTAACTGACATTTTTATGCATTCATCCTCATGAGTAATATTATATTATATGTTGGCTACAATCTGCTTTTCTTGGGCATAAAAAAGCCAAACGCAAACGCAAACATTTACCTTATGATGCGCAGACAGTGGTGTTTTTCAGCACCATATGCTGCCTGGTTGGATGGCAAAGACATTTTTATCCTTTATTTGCATTGCTGTTCCACCAAATGACTCACTTATTGCCAACTATTGTGTACATCACACATTGCTACTGTAGAATTCAAGAGAGGAAAACATTCAAACATTCAAAACATTCAAGTCAGCACTTGAATATGTTAGACATTCTTCTTACTGCTTTTTTTAAAACAGTTTTTGAGTGTTTTCAGTTTTGCCATTTACTTTACATGCTTTACTATGATTTTTATTCTCTTGTTTCTGACATATATTTTATATTTAAGTCAAGGAAGACTCTTCTTTCTCCTTCAGTATGCAGCAGTCTCAGTGCTTTGCCATTGCAGTGAAATCCAGAGTAGAAAAGAAATAGCCACTGGTTATGGCTGCATGATTTTTTAAAGTGCACCTTTCCTAACTATGCATTGAACTACCTTGCGAACATCTTTGCAGATAGAACCCGTTCTGCTTGTGAAAGTCGGGGATTTAATCTGTGTGGCACATCCTCTTCTGCAGCTCTACCAGCAGTATCTTCTCTGTTGTTCCATGTGTCGAATAAAACATTGTCTCTTCCTTGCTGAGACAGATCATGCCGAACACCCTGTCTTTATGCAACTTCCAGTTATTCAGTGTCAAGTATATCAAAGTCATCAACCTTGCCCTCCAAAAAGTCTGCTTGTAAACCCAGTTGCTGAAGGTAACCAAAGGGAGTTTTCCTGGAAGACTCCCATCAAAATTGGTGACTTGTTCTCAAGGGCAGGGAAAGGTGGCTAGAAATGAGTTTCTTCTTCAGGTTTCTTTCTTTGTTCTTTTAAGGAAACAGTCTTGGACTTGGACCAGTCTAGTGGTTTATTTTTCCTCCCCTTCTTCCCAATTTGGAGTTGTTTTATTTTCCTCTCTTCAGCTGCTTGCTGGTTTATTTCAATAGTTAACTATAATCGCAGTAGAATAAAATAATTGGCATCATTGGTTTCTGTCCCCCCTTCTTTATTGTAACATTCCTTGGAACTTCATTCAGCGTCTGTGTCACCCTGATAAGAAAAACAGTCTGTAAAATGAACTGAATTAAACAGAAGTGAATTAAATGGTGACTCTCAGTGTTTTCTGACCTGTTGAGAATAGTCAGAGCCTGTTGCTGCTGTCTACCACCCCATCTGCTAGGATCACTTTGATCACTTCAATTATGAATTGACTTTTACTGCCTTGAACCTGGGCTACTTTACTCACTACCTGTGCACAGGTGAGCCACGAGCCAGCTGAATCCAGCCACTGCTGCCCTTTCTGCCTTGCTATCACCGCTTTATCAAGTATGCTAAATCAGCTTCTGTTTCTCGGCCTGTTTCACTTTGTCCTTGGGCAAACTACCTGCTCTGCTCCTCCTCCTCCCTCTCTCTCTCTCTCTCTCTCTCTCTCTCTCTCACCCTCCCTGCTTCTCCTCATGCAGGTTCCTGTCATTGTTAACCAGCTGCTTCCCCATCTATCAGAAGAGTGTGAACTGTGGGGACAGAGCTCTGGCTCACAAGATGGTCTGGACAGCAGTTAGGTCTTTGACATTTGAGCATAAGGTTGTCAGTGTCTGTCCTGTGCTGTCATCACAGGGGACAACAGGTAACTTTTTGCTCAAACTAAACAGATTGTGGTTCTTTTTTATACCTCCCAGTAATGTCATTATGCTCAATTTCTCCATACATGCACAGCAGGTATAAACTTCACATAGTACAGTTTCAGCTTTATACATTACTGTAGTTAGATTTACCATTTATTCATGTAAATTCTAAAAATGTATATATTTATTTTCATGTCTATTTCTGGCATTAGTCTTTATTTAGCTAATGCTTTTCAATTGAACTTACTGTAATAAGCTAGGATTGTGCAATTCTTATTTTACATTCTGTCAAAATTCTTTTACAAATACATTCCATTGTTTCAAAGAAGATGTTAAGAATGATGTCAGGCAGAGCCTAAAGCTCTTTATACATGTTTATTTAATTTTAAATTAATTCTTTAACTGTCAATATGTGTGCTTTTCAGGCCTTGAGATGTTTGACAGTTTTCATAGATTCAGCTACAGTCCATAGAAAACGTCTCAACCATAGTCACCTACCATCAAGCTCTTAAAGTAGATATAGACACCAGAAATGTGAAAAATCCCATAAAAATGTCATCATTAAACTAGGACCTGTTACCTTCAACACACACACTCACACACCAGGCTCCAGATGTGTGAATGCTAACCTCTGCTGACCACAACATATTCAACTTTAGACTGAAGTGCCATCAGACCTGCCAGACTCAAGTAACAAGCTTTTGTCAGGTGGAGATATCTTGCTAACATTACATAACATTAACATTACATAATATGATGCTAATATCAGCTTGGGCCATACTGCCCTCAAAATGTAGTCTTAGTCCTAAAAATGAAATTAAGCAAGTAAATAATTTAATTTACAAGGATTTATGAAAACTAGTGTTATTTCATCCTTGCGTAGTGCACATAGCTATTTATAAAAATGCAATGAGGTGCACCTGGTTTTATCATGTGATAAGCAGGTTGGAGAAGAGATGGTGAGATGTTCTATCCCACATTATCACTATGAGCTGGTTCTGTCTTTGTAGAGCGAGAATCTTTTTCACACCTGGTTCTTCCTCTCAGATCTCCTCTTCTCACATGTGTGAATGTGTGTGTTGTACTGAGCTCATATTGAGAGAGAGAGAGAGTCTGTCAGGTTGTTGTGACCAGTGGACACCCTGGGGGCTGCAGTGCTGTGCTCTGTGTTGTGCTGTGTTGGAGGTCACTGCAGTTCTCACACAACAGACGCGTCCTGTTTAGAATTCCAGAGGAAGATCACAGAAGCCTGGGGCGTGGGAACAAAGAGCTCTCTGGTAGACATAGGATCTTGTCACGGTGTCGTACTGTTAACTGTGTGATGGTCTGAGTCTGTGTCTATCTGCACAGTCATGGTGTGTATGTGCATAGTTTGTCCTCACTATATGTAAATGCAAAGCTCATGGGGAGTGGCGATGTGATGTGCATTCCCCGGTGCTCCGAATGCCAACATGAAGAAGCTCAGTGAGACGCAGGTGAACGATGAGAGGAACTATGGTTGCAAACTTAAATTCAGGAGCACACCTTCACAGTGTCACATGATTATACTTTATGGTTATGTGGTAGTGCTCATACTAGCTGAGGGGCCCTGAGTCAAAGTCAACTCTGGGCAACCACTGTCTCGGTTTTCTAGGCCGGAGAGGATACAGATGCAGATTACTGTTGTCTCCTTGCATGCATGACTTTGGCTTGTGGGGGAACATGTAAAATCCACGCAGGCAGAGATGGATTCAATTCCATACCTGAACCTAACACTCCAACACATATGAGTTGTGTGAGTCTTGGAAATTGGAAAAAGGCTTGAAAATTTTGATGTCTCCAGTAACATTTGCTGCAAGATAGGTTTTGTGTGGTAGTTCATTAGAAGAGACTTGATGCTAATTCATGCAGCATCGATCTAAAATGTGTTGGAAAAGGACACAGGAAATTGGAGATAATAACACAAATTTTTTGAACCATGCCATGATATAAAACATCCAAAAATTATAATGAGTGTGGCATATGTAAGTACCACATAGAAAAAAATATTTACAGCTGCTGCTCTTTAGTTTTCACAAACAAAAGCAAATTCTTATCAACAGAAATTCTCTGGGTAGGACAGGGATTTAAAAGTATCTAACAGGAATAGAGATATGGGCTTCCTGACATTGCCCCACACTTGGCCTCTGGTGTCCTGTGGAGCCCACCATGAAACCATCAGGTGCTTCTTCCCAGCTAAGAC
Source organism: Arapaima gigas (assembly GCA_900497675.1). Taxonomy (NCBI): domain Eukaryota; kingdom Metazoa; phylum Chordata; class Actinopteri; order Osteoglossiformes; family Osteoglossidae; genus Arapaima; species Arapaima gigas. The sequence goes on along the minus strand of UFQX01000538.1, from coordinate 100,328 downwards.
TACCATTTGCATGCTGGCCAGGTTGCTGTACCAGCTTCAGTACGTCTATCCCCACGGCAAACAACGTCCATTCACCATGCACAGGTGCTTCACAAAAAGTGGTTGAGAAAGACAGCTCCAAACTTTGGTAGTGGAGTTAAAAAGAAAACAAAATCACATGGCTGGTTCATAAAAGAAGTAATCGTAAGGACCCAGCCAAGCATTCAAAATAGCATTTGTCCTGTCAAAGATTTGTGTCGCACTAGGTTTTGTGTTTCCTATCAACATGGTCATTGTGGTGATAAACAGGCGGGCAGATCTTTTTACTTGTCCATGTTCATTCTGATGGCCATCTTTTCTGTCCCCAGGTTCCTTCACAGCTCACAATGCCGTGTTTCGGATAGACTGCGCAAGCCTCTCCCCCAGCAGTAGTTACAGTGCTACAAATCTCAGAATTGAGGTCACGTTATCTGCAGGTTCACATTCCAACAAACATAAACAAGGAGCAGAGCTGAACTGAAAGTGGGAGAAAGGACGAGCCTCAGCACACGTCGCAGTTCCTCAGGTTCACACCACATTTCTTCACCCAGGAACACCCAGGAACACCCAGCTGCACATTTTGTAATGCTGTATAAGTGTTAGTTCCCTTTTCGTGAGAATACTGCTCACAAGACTGTAATAACAATATGCTGACATCACAAAAACATGAAAAAATCATTCTGGCTCTGCCATTGTTCTCAAATATGGGCCAGGTGGCAGGAAAACTTGCACATTTCAACCTCTTTCTCATTGCTTATATTTATCTAACAAATGTAGCTTTAGAGGGGAGCCACAGGGTAAAAGGTCCACTCATCGTTTATCAAAGTGTCACTTGCTGGACCAGCTGGCTCTTGGGGAGGGCACGTCCTCGGGAATGGCAGACTTGACGTGAAAAAGTGCAGCAGGCTGTGAGAGACGTGAACATGCATACTGTGGTGTAGATGCAGCCGTTGTCTAAATTTGCCTGTGTACAGCAGTGAATGATGCTGAAACAGCAAGGAGATTAGAGAGAGTTTAATCCAGGGAATGTCGGCTGGGGTTGCAGAGGTGCTGAGTCACTGTTGCTGATGCTGTAAGAGCCGCTGGTGGTGTCTGATGTCAACAAACCTTTGATCATAACGCATAAATATGTCTGAATGGAGGAAAAAAATGACCGTGTTTCAGTTTGAAAGATCAGAGCAGCAAAAACCGAGTGGCTTCAGAATGACCCCGTGTGTCTAGTACACAAAGGTTTCACTAATTCACATTTTACACCTTAAATTTCAACCAGTACACAATTCAATACCACAGTTACTCACAGTAATCAATCTAATTTTGCCACAGAGATTCTTCTCCAAAGGCTATCTATAGATAGAAGCCAGCAGGCTAAGTGAGATTTCGGGAAACCAGTTAACACTGTCACTGATATGTTGTTTTTTTTCTGGTTCTTGAAGGGAGGTTCTAAGAATGCTGAGCAGTGATGTTTACATCGATTTATATACGTTATAAAAAGTCGTTAAATAATGACTTTCTATAGGAACAGCTTTGTCACTGTCTGTGGGGGGAAAAAAATCCCTGCTGTGCCTGTTTTTGCTTCAGTCCAATGTGCCCGTGATGTTTAGTGACGTGAAGTGCTGCAAAATAGTCTAAATTTGGGTTATGTCTCCATCTAGTGCTGGTAGCTGCCAACTACACCACGGAGCTTCTGTGGCGTTTTAATCCTCAGAAAATGCAACTATGAACTTTGTAAATAAACTAAATTACTAATCCGAACTACCGATGCAACATATGAAGGACAACTATGTGCCACCTTTGTCACTCGGTTATTTGTTTTTTTAATGGGCTTTTGGTAATTCCTGGGATGGTCTGACATCTGGTCCATCCAGAATATACCCACCTCAGCCTTGCTCCTGCACTTCTGCAGCCCTGACCTGGAGACGCAGCTGCTGATAGTGTGAGGATTAATAATTCTTTAATCTACATTAAAAACCTTTTATGTTTATTTCTGTAGTCCAGCTACAACTCGACTCTGATCTAGATTTTCAGTTAACATGGTTCCTTTTTTAACCCGATTAATAACCCTTCACAGTGATGCCTCCCTCACTCCTTGTCCCTCTATCCAACTAAAACTGTTCCTTGTGCTGAAACTGGCAATTATTAATTTGCACTGTTTGGTTCACCCCATTGACACAGCTTCACCATTTTATGCTGTCCCTTCTGGTGTAACTGATGGCATTAAATTGTCTTTCTCCACATCCTCCTTCAGTGAAATGACTCCTCTACCCTTCAGAACTGCTGAATCCCTCTCAGCATCCAAACGTCTCTTTCAGACACCTTCTCACCTTTATCTCCTAACAGCTCCATCCATTGTCATTAAATCCTCCTCAGGGTCATAGGAGTCCAAATTCTGGAATCACTGGATGCCAGGTATGAAACTACACCTTAGATGGGATGCCCGTCAATAACAGGGTGGCCCCCCACACACACACAGGTGGTTTATGCAGAAATGCATGTCTTTGGACACGTGGAAACATACAAACTCTGCACAGACACAGAGACATAACACTGTGCTGTACATTTGCATCTTATCTGTCAGTATCATCTTTGAATTTCCTCTGTAACCAAGTTCTATAGGCAGGTACTTGTGTAACACGTGTCTGGGAAAATGGTATTAAGAAACTGGTGTTGTGACATCTTGGAGAAAAGCATCTGCTAAATGAAAAAACACAAATGTACATCCTTTCTCTAAGCCCCTATGTGGTTTTTTTGTATATTTTTCTGTCATTCAGTATTATACACCGTTTTACTGTATCTGTTTTTCCTGTACTTGAATGTGCTGGAAGCTATGAGGGGTTGTGTGTCATTCAGACGGGATGCTGCGGGAAAGGGTGTGGGGTGGGGGGGGGAACAAGCCACGCTGGACTAGTGAGAAAGAAAAATAGAAATTGTGTGCTGTGGCTGCAATGCATGACGTGAGTATGAATCAATGAGCTTAAGGTGAAAATCTGGGAAGAATTACAATAAACCCTGGAATCCGTCTTTGTCATCGTCTGGCAGGTTTTCCAACCAAGAACAACTGACTTGATTCAGAACTTGTCCTTATTCAATGTTTTACTTGGTTTTCAAGCTCAAACAATTTATGACCTTTGCCATTAATTCTCTTGCTGGAGGAATGGCCAACGTATCTAAACGAGGACCCTACTTATAAGTATTTCTCTGGCTACATCTCACACCTAGAATTTTTTAAAAAGTGTTCACTGCTTGTAAAACGTATTCAAAGGTCAGCTGCTGCGATACACATTTTTCACGTTAGAAACCCGTCACGAACCAATCTGAGATGCCTGGATGACCACACCCACATCTTCTCTGGAGGTACAAAACCTTGATGACTCTGCAATAAGCTCTAAGGCATGGTAAATGTGTACTAATCAAAAATAAAACATGATTAGTAACATGATTCCTTTATTGGATGAACAACAGATTTTTAAAGACAACTGACTTCCTACCCATGGAGTTATCTTCAGTCACTTTGCATGTTGAAAATGATCCTGTTTGTCAATGCAGCAAATGAAAAAGGCAACATGAATAAATTTTTCTATAAACAAGTGTTGAAAAGTGTATTATTTACAGTGAAGAAAGTTGCTTGAGGCCCAAAGGCAACAGTGTGGAAAGTTGGTTATTGGTTTTTCAGCATTTTGACAGGATCATTTTATGCAACAAATTGAAAATCAAACGTCAAGTCATTACGATGGCTGGCAGTGGAGGTGTGTCAGGGTGATACGGAGGTTCTCACACACTTCTAGTGGTGTGGACCAGATAAAACTAATTATACTACCATTAATTAGGTAGGAACTAAAAGTAAACCGCCTTAGACATATGTGCTTACAGCCCTTCATCCACCGACTCAGATGAAAGCAACTCAATTCGGAACACGGTGCATCAAAGTCCCTCTTAAAATACGATTTCACTTCAGGAGCAAATTGTTCACATTTTATTTTTGCAGACAGTCTGGAGATACACATTTAAATGAAGCGACAACGTTCAGAGGTGAGAGAAAAAGGCAGGAAGTGAAGGTCACGCTGGCCTTGGTGATCAAATACAGCACAGCCAGAGTTACAGTCAAGAGGTGGGGAAAGATGGATAAAACACCACTGATTAAGACTGACCTATACATCTACCTGTATAGACCTTGTCCAAATGAACAAAGACTGAGCAGAATTTCCCACACCACTTTCACCGTTATTGCCCAATTGTTTCCTACTGAGTCCCACATGACACCTTATTTATCCATTGGTTTGGTCCAAAACACTACCGGGGTTAAAAGATACTGCTTAACCTGTGCAGCTGTGACAAAAGAAAAGTTTTCTAATATTGTGTAGACTTGCGCTATCTTTGTGCAAAAAAAAAAGCATTATTCAAGATAGAAACCTAAAATCAACATTTAAAGAGCACAATACTTACAGGGTTCAAAAAGATTTCTCTCAATCTTCTGCACTGGCACTGAGACAGCAGGGCAACCCCCCCCACTCCCCCGCTGCAGCTGTACCAAGATGCGCTGTTGTGCAGCAGCAGCACCTGACCAAGGTCACGCAGCCCAGGCCTTCTGGGAACTGGGAAACAGTTGTTTCAAACAAGCTGTTATTGCAAATTAATCAAGGAAAAGCGGTGAACACTGAAAACAGGTCACAGCAGTACAGTTTTGTTAGGGAAACACCCACTCAAGGAAAATGCACATTTTTGTTTCATCTGGCACAGATCAGCTACTTAATGTCCAAGACTGACATTTCTTTGTTCTGCTGGCAGTAAGCAAATGGCCCTTGAAGGCCAGTCAAACCACATCAATGCTCTCCAGTGAGAACTGATGTTTCTGTAGGTGGGGATGGAACTTGTGTAATGGAAAGCTCTCAGACATGAAGTAGGATTCACACAGAGCTCTGGGGGAAAAAAAAAAAAAAAAAAAAAAACCAACAGTAACTTGTCTGAAACTACCACCCTGAAGGAGGAGGTTTGGCAGCTCCTTACGTCATCTAAATGGAACTGTTTCCTTGACCTTCCACTGCTGGCAGGAGGTCATATCAAGTGGCAGCAGAGGTGGCCGGTTCCAGGAAATGGAGAGAGGGGTGGGGAGAACGTGGAGGTGAAGAAAGTGAAGAAAATCAGAGAGGCAAGACAGATCCTTCCAGTGGTGTGGTGCAAACACAATACCATCAGACTGTCCTCCTGGCTGTTAGCACTCGTACGATGGAGCCCACTCCTCCTGCAGTCAGAGCCTGCAAACCAACCAGCCCATTAATGTCACACACACCTAGACCGTGTAGGAGATACTCGCACTCAAAGTGCGCTGCTCATGAGGTTCAGAGATCACAAGTTAGTATTTTTACAACCCAGGCACACAGTGAAATAATTGCAGATATTTATTTCCATCTGTCCTCTAATTTACACATACAGCCAGCGTGGATACAAGGTTCAGGATACGTAACACAGCAGTGTAAGTTTCAACATGGAGCCACATAGCTGTGCCAGGCCCTAACTGGTGAGGAACACTCGCCTTTTCGTGCCAATGCAGCAGTACGGCGCTGCTCTTCTCCGATGGCCTCTCAAAGCCCTTGTAGATGTACTTCATGAGGAGGTCGACACCACTCTTGTCCAGTGACTGTACCGCCTTTTCGACGTCACTGCTCTTAAAGGAACTGAGCACCTTGAGCACCAGGACCTCTCCGCGATCCTACAACACCACAAGTTACTGTGGCTCTGCTGCTCCACAACCACAGCCCCTGATTCCATGATTCTCTCTTTGTTCACTTCTGAAGGGTTGTCTGTATCTGCACTGTGCAGGTCTGCATTTTTCAACATGGCTTTACTTTCTCTGTTGTTTTTTTAACCAGAAAATAATTATTTGATCTTGTCCATGAAGTCTTTCTGAAGAGCAACAAACGTTGGCTTTTAAATGGGCTCACACAGCCAAAGACACCCCCCCCCCCATGAAGAAGTTGCATATGGCCTCTCACCTTAACATTTTGGTTCTTAGTGTGGATAGGTGGGCTCTTGAGAACAGCCTGAAGTGCCCCCAGAAGGTTCCCTGTTAAAGGAAGTTAAAGAAAACGTGACAGTAGCGGCCATTTGTCCTGCAGCACCTACATCATTCAGACAGAGACAGTCAACTTGGGGGGGGTGCTGTCCGCTGCTGACAGCTACACTACTTTTATACATTTCCAGACACTCTCCTCCAAAGCAAAAGTAATATTAACCTAACACATTATGAGCATAAGAGCATTTCACCAACAGAGAGACACACAAGTAGCTGAATACAGAGATGAGGAGCAACTAGCCCACCGCTCGTCTCCTTCCACTGACAAACTGAGTGACAGTCCAGCTCCTGGTTGCTTAAGTTTGCAAGTTGGGGCCCAAATGAAACAAGAGGCACGTGACGCAAACCAATGTCCTCCACAGTGGGCCCCCCCGTAAGAGCAGCAGCGTCACATTTACATCACCGGTCCCCTCACACGCTCACTGACTAACCGCCTGCTAGTTTACTCAGGTGCCCGACACCACAGACGCTGCCCAGGCCTCCATTGCAGTCACACCCAGGCCGAAACTGCCCAGCAAGTTCACGTTCCACAAAATTTCAGCCGCCATTATAAAACTGCTCTGTAAAAGTGCGGTCATTTATCACGTATAAACGCAGGCAAAGGATATTGTCTAACAAGAGAGTCCACTTCTGCCTCATCCGGACCTATCTGGTTCTCGCCTCCATCCTCCTCGTCCACAAACTTGTTTTCGTCGTACTCGTCTATGTCCACCTTCCTGAAACAATCTGACACGGTGTTATTTGGCATCGTGTGGAACTATAAACAGCTGCTTTTTATAAATAATAACTGTGCCGCCGCGGCTAGAGCCTCTCAGCGCTTTCAATGAGTCGCGTGCGGCCACTTCCTGCTTTATCCTGCTCTATCCTGCTCAGGGCAACGCATTTCCGCGTCACGGCGGCCCCTTGTGGTCGATTAGGCACCGAACCCGCGCGCGCGAGCGCTGTGGTCTGACGCTTCTCTCATGAACGTGAACAAAACGTGTGAAAAACCACTGCGAACAGACTAAGTCAATACTAGCATTTTTACAAGTAAAATGATTTCGATAAGATGTTAAGATTACTGACACCGAAAAATGTACGAGTGGTCTTCAGTGACTTCCTGTTTTATTTTGGTGTAAAACGGAATACTATTTTCCTCAATAGATTATTACACTTTGAACACCACCAAAGATTCTTAGAAATAAATTTAAAAAATAGTAAAATGTTTTAAAAAATATTATACTGTCTTTTCATTATCTTTTACCACCTAAGCCTGAGCAGGGTCATGATGGTCTCCAGCCCATTCTGGAATCACAGGGCACGAGGCTTTAAAACACGCCACAGGTGGAACGCCGGTCCGTCGCAGGGAGCCCACGCACACGCACAGTACAAACAATCTAGAGTGAGAAGCTAAACTGAAACACAGGCCTGTGGACTGTGGGGAGACCACGCAAACTGCGTAAAAACGGAGCTTAATGCGAACCCGCATCCGACCAGACGAGGTGCTGCGAGACGGCGGCGCTATCCGCTCTCTACCCTGTCATCGTATGAATACAAAGAGACATATAACATGTCCGTACTTTAAAACCGGAAAAAAATGTAGGTCAACATTCTCCAAACATTGTTCAGACTGGATCTGAGCTGGTTCCACTAATGGAATTATTTGACTTCCTTCAAGTAAATCAGTTTATAAAGTCATGGAGACATATGGAGATTATGATGTAATTTTAAATAGCTGTGGTGGCCTAATTCATGAATAAAACATCTCCTCTTGAATTCTTTCAAAGTCTAAAAAGATAATGAAAGAATAAAGCTTTTATCAAAAACATTTATCTCTGAGAGTCAGTGCTCATGAGGGGACTAAAGCAAGGAGCACCAAACAACATATGTTCCATCTCTGGATCGCCATGTAGTGAGAGCAGACATTTAGGGCTATACTTCTGAATCCCCAATGATAAAATCGCAGTTGATGCCCACAAGCATTATTGGTTTTTCCACAGACATTTCAACAGCGGAGGAATTCTGGTCACTGTGGAGACAGCACTTTCAGCATTTTGAGCTTCGGTGCCTTAAAGCAAACAGGATGTGAGGCACTTCTGGTGAACGTGGCTGGTCAGGTGGTCATCTGGGTTCAGGGAGGGTCACACCAGGCTCTGAACACACTTGACTGCTCAAAATGAATGTGTAATTATCAAAAGTGTCATGACAGAGATGATTCATTGTTTACAGTTCAGTGAAAACTTTCAAGGGAAAACTTGATGAGTAAATGATTATAAATTTCTCTTCGCATTAGACAGGGATTTGAACCCATTTCATTCATTGATGCTGAATAACGTAACGCAAGCATATCTAAATTATACTGGAAATTAATTCTGAAGTCTCCCAGCTGCCCAAGTAGCCTAAAAACGGTTTGGTGAACAATGATCACAGTAACAGTCAATTTGAATTGTCAAAAACCTCACTGAAACCGAGTATTACACAACCGTACAGACATCGAGACCCAAAAAAGTCACAAACAAGAGATGTGAAGCATGAACTTTATTCACTATTACTTAGATCATCAACTCATGTAATTAAGGTCAGAAGGACAACTTATCTTTACATATAAATATAATTAATATTAGCATGACTAAGTCATATTAGCATAAATAAATCACCATAATTAAAAATGTTAACTTTACACATCCAGCATAAACAGTGCTTTTAATCAATATTAAACAATAAATTCCATAGATGTAAACACTGCTGTGAGATTAGTAAATAAAGTACAGTTATAAACAGCCCACTATACTGTACTGTAACAGAAAAAAAATGTCTATCTTCATTTATTGCAATATAATAAAAAACTGAGCTACATTTAGGCAACACTTTTTTCATAAAGTTGAGAAGAACTTTAACATGGTAAATGGAATGCAGATTGTATAAAAACCGCGAGGAAAACCCTCAGCGGAACAAGTGCGGTGCAACGTTTAATTGGATGTTTTTTATATGACCTCAACAGTCTCGACAGTGTTTGTTCTGGTTGTTTCAGCATCTGGTAAAATTCCACTCTGCACTGCAAAACTGTGCCCGACTCTAGCTGGCACTGGCTGAAGCAGGAGTTTGGCACTTACGTAACGCAGCACAGGCTCTCACCACCGTGCGCAGACACCGAACTTCCCCTGAACCACCTCGAGGGGGGCTGGAGCACTAGCTGTGTTTCAGGTTACATCCCAAACCCCCTCTTAGGCAAGGGAAGGGAGAATCAGTTACACTATATGGCAATGATGTGTTATCTAATGTAAAGGTCTTAAAAACCTAAGTAACTTTCCCTTCACACAATGTGAAGCCAACATTTTAACCTCTACCTCATCTGTTGTTTTTACAAAGCCAATAGAGGAAATTGGAAAAATAAATTTTTTAATTTGGCAATATATATTCCTTGGAGTCAAGAAGATGTGGTGAAAGTTAAAATCACAGACAAGTGTGAGGAACAGTTACTGAAGTTAGAGAACTTCCAGCTCATGTCCTCTTCATACACAATAGCAACTGATTCTGTACTTGGCAATCTACTCTAATGTAAATAATAAGTGTTTCGCCAATATCATATGTACTGGATGTAATGCATATATAAAATAAAATGTGAATTGTCATAAAAGTAGGAACACATCACTGTAGCTACCACGATCATTTCTAAGCCAATATTTCGCATCCAAAAGCTGATATTCCACTTGGGAACATTTGTCAGATTGGAAACAATTAAGGTATTTCCAAGCCCTCTAGATTAAATAAAAGACATTTTCATCTGCTGACAGTGGTATATATTGTTCTTATTTCATCCTGATTCCTAAATAAAAAATAAATAACCATAACTTCTATCACAGGTAAGCTAAAAAAAAAAAACAAAAACCCAGCACATGCACAATGAAAAATACATGAAAAATACTAATTAAAGTGGTAGAAAAAAAAGTTTGGCTCATCATTGAAACTTTGTTTAAAGAGAAATTCCCCTCACTTTGCCTCAGTCCTGATAAGGAACGTCAATGTCCTAACCAGACACAAACAGAAACTGTACTTAGACATAAAGGCACTTTGCTCACATTGTGAAAACTAACACATTACAAGTGGGGGACATCACTGTGCCCAGAAATCACACGGCAGCCACTGTACACACTGTAGTCTCAGCACTTTTCAATATGGATATTCTGTGCGCTGGTCTCCCGTTTGAGGAACTTCTTGTTTTGTATTTCGTTGAGGGACAGCGAAACAGAGCATCTGGAGGGGTTCTCCTTGCGGTGCATGATGCTCTCCTTTATGGCATCTTTGATCACCTGGAAAACAGAACCATTCTGGCGTCGTTTCCCTTGTAAACAGCAACATAACACTACAATCAGCCATTCATGTTAGAATAGGCCATGCTTCCTACTCCCCACGCTCTCTGCCACTAATGCTATAGCACTCATAGTATATAAATAATTTATTATTAGTAATTATCAGAAAAGCAATTTGCCATTTCATCCATTTGTACCCAGATGCTGTGATAAAGAACTGAATGAGTGAAAGCAGGGCGGCCACCTCACCTCAAGGTTGTTGAGGGTATTGAACTCCATGAGGTCGTGCAGCTGTGTGAACGCCTGGTTGGAGTACTGGAAGTTGAATGTAGAGTATGGGGTCTGCGGGTCATCAAATATGTCAAAGTCTCCAAATTCCACCTCAGCGTCCGTTTCGCGAGGAACCCCTTCCGAGAAAACACGGCAAGTCTACGTTACGGCTTTGAGTTCCTTTAGCTTTGCTCTCTGAAAAGGGCAAGAAAATCTAATAAAATCAGATACAGTTAAAATGACTGCACATGAAAATAATTTTTTTTAAACCACCAAATAATTACATTGAACTTACATTGTCCGCAGCGGCTAACAACTTTATTCATTCATAAAACCTCTGCACAAGGAATTGTGGTGTTTTTTCACAGGTAGGTGCCAGACGGCCGCAACCCTGACCAGGACAAGCAGTTAAAGATGATGGATGGATGGATGGATGAATGGATGGATCGATGGATAGAAGCTATGATTTCTGCTTGTAGAGCTGTGCTATCAAAGGCTGGTTCTTCTCGGCCTTTTGGCTAAGATCAAAGTGTAGTATCAAAGGCTGGTTCTACACCTGCTAGACCTCACCCTGCTTGCAAGCAAAAGAGAAACAATGGAGACAGGAAAACGTGGGAGAAGGTAAAGCAAGTGACAAGGCTCTCAGGAATGCTCAGGTAATGAAAGGAGAGAAAAACCTGCTCTGATGCCAGGTTTACACTGACAGTGTTGGGTTTTCAGAGACAAAGCCAGAGTCGAAAGGAATGAGAAAAGAGTTATCACATGAGCATCCACCCCACAGTATGCATAAAGGAAAGAAAGAGAATTGTTCATAACTAGTGGGCAGTGGAGTGTTGGGACCTGTTGCCTTGTAATCTGAAGGTTATTCAAACCTCCTCCTGTAGCACTTTTGGTCAACATACTCAGTGCTCCAGTTAAATACCTGAGAAGAACATCTGCTTAAATGTAAATATATCAATAGGTAAAGAACTAAGCAGTGAATGGCACAGCAGGTCAAATTGCTGCTTTGTGACTAAAAACCTGGTTTCCTTTCCCCACTGCTGCCGCAGTGCCCTTGAGCAGCATACCTACCTGCTTCAGAAAACAAAAATTACCCAGGTGTATAAATGAGAAAATTGCTGAAAGTAGCTTAGTACAAAAAAAATGACATCTTAAGTCAGTGTGAAGAAAGGTGGTGGGTAAATGTTAAAAAATTACAAATAAATTGTACATTACTCAGTTGGACTAAGGCACTGGCTAAATAAAGAATAATTTAGTGTTAACCTGTTGACGCAAATGTAGTTGAGTGAGAAATGTAGCTGTGATGATAAACTGTGGCCAACTTGTAAAAAACATTATATTATATATAAACTGACGCTTGCAGCAGTGCACTATGAAACATGATACATACGCTCAAGTAGACCGATAAGGAGGTCATCCTTTATAAAGCCTGGAATTCTTTTGTTACTTGTAGTAGGGATTAAAAATGAATCATCTTTGTCTGATGTTTATTACAATCTCTTTTTGTGTTTTTTGAGGTTTTAAAAATAATTTGCTGTTTTATGTAACTAATCTACCTCTGTTCTCTGAGCTGCAATTTCAGCCAGGTCAGGCCTAGGAGTAGAATCTACTGTGGCAGCAGTAATATTTTTATCCACAGTAACACTGTAGACCTTACAGGCTACATGTGGGCAAAGTCTTGGATTTGTTGTAACAGAGATGACAACTAATCCCTGGTGGCCGCTGATAGCGAGCTCTGCTGGAAACTGCTCCGTTACCTGGAGCCTTGAAGTTCCGGAAGTTGATGTTTGCCAGCACAAAGTGGATGACAGTGGGGCAGTTCCTGTCGCCTTTCTTAGGCTTGAACACATAACACTCCTTGAGGCCCTCCCGGTCAAACACCTTGGGGTCGATCTTGGGGAAGGGCAGTTTGTTCATGCGGGCCCACTTCTCTGCCAGCAGTAGCTCCTGAGCACACAAACCACACGTCACAACAAGGGAGAGCATGTTTCACGCTTACAAATATCATTTTAATTGGCCTTTTTTTCCACTAAACATACCCACAGTTTCCCTGTCACCACCTTAGAAAGCCCAGGAGGGTGGGTGGCCACCAGTGTTTGCATCTGGAAGTTTTTGTTTTCCTCTCCTCAGCTGCCGGCTTGTTTATCCCAACAGCTACCTATGACTATCATGAGGCCCTTTAACGCTGGAACTTTGCTCTGTGTGCTGAATCACTGGTCACAACAGTACTGCACAAAAATAAATTGAAACTGGACTGATTTTTTTAAGGGTGGCACAGTGGTGCCAAAAGCAAAGGTGCTGTCTCACATGTCCTGAACTGTTTGGGTGTGGATTTGCACCCGACTGTATGGAACTTGCACATTCTCCCCATATCACCATGGGTTTCCTCCCACAGTTCAAAGACATGGGTGAACTGGTCACTCTAAACTCCCCATAGTGTGTGGATGTATGTGTGGCTGTGTGTGACCGTGTGTGTGAGGCCACCCTGTGATGGACTGGTGCCCCTTCCAGGCTGTTGTTTCAAACCCCAGGAATTCTGGGACAGGCTCTGGACTCCAGTGACCCCGACCAGGATAAAGCAATTAGGGACAATGGATGAATTTTACGTGCTCATGATCAGAGAGCTTTCTCTCAGCAAGCTCATGTTTGCACATTTGTGATGATTTGTCTTGTTTTTCCATCTTGGGGTGGGGTCCTGATGCTCAGCTGAGCACACGGACACCGGTGGCACTGCAGCAACGCAACCAGTTTGCCGCAAAGAGGAAACACACACTGAGGAGCTCAGCTGCAGTCAGTTCAGGTTCACCACATTTTTTGGTTTACTGTTCAAAGCCTACATGCATAACCTCTGCTGTGCTGCTGGAATGACAGACAAATCGATGCATCTCACCACAAAGGTTAGATGGGCCGGCGTGGGCTGCACTCACCTTGAAGGGTGGGCTGGAGTCACTGGGGCGCGCGGAAAAGTCGAAAGAGATGATGAGGTCTACACCCCTCTGAGGCCGCAGGATCAGGGGGTACGGGAGGTTGAAGGTCAGTCCGCTGTCCACCACGTGGATTTTTTTGCTCTTCACATCCAGTGGTTCATAAATGCGGTCAAACTCATAGGGATCTACAAGGTCACCATAAGTATAGTGAAGACAGCTTCACAGTACTAGCAGGATGAACAGTGTGAGAGAAATTATTCACAGCGCCTCCCCCCGTATTCACAAAAAAAATGTGTTAATTTTTGAATTTCCACTAAAGTTGACTAACCGCAGCCATATGTGCAACTCTCAATGGCTTAACTAGTGCTCCTGCAAGCACCGTGTTCTCGACAGCGCTGCTGTTCCTTCCTCATACTGACAGTATAAAGTTGCCTTCATCGCTATCTTACTTCTGCAGTCTGTAAAGGAAACTGTGTAGTTTGCTCAGGAAGTTCAGTATTTCGCAGCACCATATGTGTGCGGCCAGGCCGCTGTGCGTGTGCGTGCTGGCAAGCTGTGGGTCTGACCTGTTACGGCATCCTCTTCCTCGACAGACGTCTGGCACATGAGGCTGGGAAACGGGGAGAAGGGCAGCGAGCTGTTGAGGTTGAGGCCCAGCATGAAGTTGTGCACCTTGCCGGCACGGCCCTCGCGTGTGTTGAAGAGGGCGGAGTCGCCAACCCAAGAGGTGAACATACGTTGCACCCAGCTGGCTTGAGCGTGCCTCTGGTACTCATCTTCCCCTTCTGGATTCTCTGAGCCTGCTGTGGAGGTGGTGGGCAGATGTCTCATACAGACACACAAACACAGTCCCTCATGCCCTACATCTACATTTACTTATAAGCTTATGACTGCACATAACGCACACTTCAAAGTTGTCTCATGTTCACCACACTCGCACTTTGTCACACTGTTGTGTACAATGACGTTGAGAGCTCATCATCTTTGCACCCAGTCTGGTTGCACTGTTGATAACTGTTGATATCTGACTTGCTGAGTGCTTGAGTTTGTGAGCCAGTTTATGGACACCTGCCACACATCCTGATGTCTTTAGCTGGGAACCGCAACCACACACAGCAGAGCAGGCCAGACTAGGGGTGTCGGAGGCTTGGCCTCGTCCTGCTCACCTTTTTGGGGCTCGTCATCATTGTCTTGACTATCCTCTCCCACGATGTGCTCAGGCCTTATCTGCTCTGAAAATCAAAACACAGTGAAGGAAAGTTTTCAAAACCATATCAAAACATCTCTCAGCACTGGGAAAAAAGAGCAGAAATGCGGCTGTCTGCTGAGCTGCATGAAAGACAGGAAGAGTTTTCTCACTGCTACAGCGAAACACCAGACAGTCAATTCATGCGTGGCTTCAAGAGGATGTCCTTATCGGTTATAAATATGTTCAAATCCCACCCAGGAAATGCAAGCTAAGTTGATCTAATGCAGGCAACACTGGTCTTTGAAAAAATATTTATTATTTCCTCACTTTTCAATGCCTAATTTTCAATTACACAGGTCTGCAACTTACAAACAACTCGGACATGAAGTCAGTTCGTAACTCGAACTGTCCATAACTTCAATGTCACTTCTACCACTATGTCCACTTATTAATAGTTTAGGTTATGTGTTAATTAAAGTTATAACATATATAAAAATACTCAGTAACACCTCTGTTTCTAGCAGGCTGGACTGAAAGTTAAAATATGTCCTTTTCATAAACCCCTAATAATGTTGACTCGGTGATCCCATCTCAGGTGTGTGCACCAGTCCTCACGTTGTTACTGATCCTCGACATCCACAAGTTGTAAACACAGTAGGAAACGAGTTAAATGCACAGTCCCACAATCCTCTGCCATTTACACCTTTTGCTGACAGTTTTCTCAAAAGCATCTTGCAGTAATAAGCTACCTACATTTACATAACTGAGTACTTCTACTGGAGCGATTCAGGGTTTAATACCTTGCTAAATAAAGGCTGTGAATTTTGGAATTTAAAAAAAATGGATTTTGTTCCCCACTTGGACATTATCGTTGAACATTTTTAGAGTGCACAGATGCTCACAGGTTTCTTTTTCAGCCAACAATGCAATGGCGGCGCAGAGGACCACCTATCTTTAACAGGCCAAGGAGCCCATCTTTTCAGTTTCTCTGTAACCAATAAATAAATTTTCTATTGATGTCACACAGCTTTTCCCACTGGGCCTATGCTAAACATTGGTGATGAACAACTGCAGTGTTCATACACTAGTGATTTTTATTATTTTAGATGCCTTTCTTACCAAGTTCCTCCTCCATGGTGCTTCCTCCAGTGGTCTCCCTCACCCCCAACACCCGGTTGAACAGGATCGAGAAAGCGCTCCCCCACACGCCTGCCAAACACAAACCCATACAGGCAGATCACATACCCCCTTTTGTGCAAATTCAAGTTAAACTGATTGCATATCGGTTAGACACTTTTTAAGAAATAGTCTTCATTCACAAACATCTTTTTACTGTGTAAATGTAATTATACAACTGGCAACTTAGTATTTAACAGCGTTATTAACATTGGGCTTATCAGCAAACTAACTGTCATAATTTGTCTTTAAAATTATAAAAAACTACAGTCTTTGCTTCAAAGCTACTTTGCCCATTAAGAATATGATTTATTCCTGAAGATTTGGTCATAAAGAGAATACTCATAAAAGGACCTCTTTATTACCATTAAATATGCAAAATAATGTGTTGCCAAATCGCGCAATCACGCAAATCCAGGCTTAAGACCAACATGTTTGAAATCATGTGAAGACGGATCTTTCGTAGAAAGACTCTGTAAAATACATGGGGAGCCCCTATGGCAGTTCTCACCCATGAGGAAGTGCAGGGGATTCTCTTCATACCGCTTCACCACGCTGCCCATGAAAAACTTGCTGCCGAAGATGCCAGGTGGCATGAAGGTCCCGTATTTCGCCATGCCGATCTCATAAGGGCTGAACTCTACCCAGTCTGTCAATCGCAAAGTAACAAGCAGGCAATGAATACCCCTCATATCCCTTTGAGAAAAACGGTTACGAGTCCCGCACTTTGTGAAGGTTCCACTATGTTCAACGTCCACCGAGTCACACTTTGCAGAACGCAGGTGACATACCAGTTATGGCTGAACGATTTCACACACAACACTGCAGAGATTTGTACTTAAAGTGGAAAAATGTTAGAAAAACAGTGCTGTGAACAGAACGAGTGACACTGACAGAAAAGTGAAACTGGACCCGAATCAGAGAAACATGCACATGACCACTTTTAACAAATACTATTCTAATTATAACTTCTCAGCTGAAATCAAGTCGAACCAGTCAGGATCACAGATTCACAGATAAAGGAAACAACATGTCAGTGGACTGGAGCATCGGTCGCCCGACAGCTGAAGGAAGAGAAAGGCTGTGCAATCCAGTCCCGCTCACTGAGAGCAGAGACCCTCCCTTTCTTTCTATGAAAAGAACCTTTCTCTATTTTAGATCTAATATTTACCATTGATTTTCAGAACAAATCACTTTTCTTTCAACTCATATTAAGTTCCCATTTGGTACCATTTTGACCAATTTCCTAAATTGCATTTAGCTGCACTCGCCAGTGAACACCTGTCTGCGTTAAGAGCCAAAAGGAGTGAAACAGTGAAAGGTTTGCAGTGGAAACGGTCAGGTTTTGCTCTGAGCTGGAAAGCGCAGCAGTGAGTGAGCTCTCCTCCCCAGGCAAGAACCTGCCCTGTCCACCCACAGGAAACCCGGTGCATTATTCTCACTTGCAGTCCATTTGTCACATGTTATATTTACATACTTTCTGCTGAGTTGGACCCAGCCTGTGTGCTGACACACTGAACGACTCTACAAAAATTTGAACCTTTGCTACATGAGAAACTATTAACGTCAGCGCTTCCCTAGATTAAGTCTAAAATGTTTTGTCTGCAACTCGTAGCATGCGCCAAAAAAAAGAACCTGTCAAACTAGTATTTTCTATGGTTCATTTCAAAGTTTGGAGTTCTTAGTACATCAGTGTCAGAAAGTAAATGAGATAGACAGTCAATTATTACATGGGGGTTTGTGAAGAATTTCCATACTTCCTTAATATGCAAATATACACAAATTTGTCTATAAATAGAGAAGCATCTACATGTAACAGGAAAACCATCGGCTAAATTCACTTCAGCTAAATTCACTTCAGTACACTTGTCAGTTGAAGGGAAATGGACACACAAAAAAACCCCATTAAAAAGTTTGTTAACCCAAAAGGCATCCAGCTATGCTACACCAGTGGCGGTAACAAAATTACTGATATAATGCAGCTATTCCCCAAGTGATGTTTCTTCAACCACACTGTCAAGGTGCCAAAGTGCATTCTCTAAACCCAGACCTGTATGTCCCCTGGAAAACCCCCATGGAAATGAAGTAACATCATCCAGACAAAAACAGACGACAGGACAGCCTCGTACCAGCAAACATGAGCTCTGAGACATCTGGCTTCACGTGAAGACAAGTAAAGAGCGGCAATGGACTCTGCCCCTCGTTCACCTTCTCCTGCATGTGGCTCAGTTTGGAGTCCATGCGCTTTATGAGGAAAACAAAAGAAAGAAAGGCATATAAAATAAAAAGTGCATCACATATATTGCTAACAGTGAACAAAAACACTGGATAAACTTGTGGCTCTTTATTCATCTTCCCATTTATTCACAAATTAAGCCACCAAACAAAACAGAACATGGGGAATACAACAGATTTGTGCCATCTAGGACCCAGCATCTTAAGATTAAAACCCTCAAAACAAAAACTTTTCTTCTCCTCTCCCTCAGGCTGTCAGGCCAAGCTTTTATTACACTTATTATTGGATGACTGACTGCACCTGGGGCTCAGTATCCCATTGAGAAGCTGCTCCCAGGAGCGGCTGGCGTTTGTCGGACAAGCCTTAGCCTGCCACAGCAAGTTTTCCTCATTCTAGGCTAATCTGACCTCTGACATGTTACATCAACGGGCAGCTAAGGGTGTTTGCCCTGCAATTCAAAGTGTGCGAGACTTCATAGCGCAGCCAGATTGGGAGAGTCATTTGCCTCTTGACTCAGTCCTGACCGTGTGCATACAAAGCTACTTCCGAACAAAAGAGGAACCAAAGCAAAGAAAAGAGAATTAGCACTTTCAATAGTCCCTTTCAGTATAATAAATTCAGCGTCACTGAGGCCCACATGTAGCCTGCAGGGCATCGCTTTCAAGAGATGCAGAACATACAGCTAAGCTAGGTACAGTGTAGTGAACCGATGGAGGAACAGTGGATGGTTTAACAGGTGTGCTGTAATCCTGGAAGCAAAAGTGTGTTGACTTTCCTGTCAACTTCCCATTAAGTTCACATCAGGCCAGTAATTTAAGTGAAATTTAAATTGTGTAATTTAAAAAGAAAAAGTGAAGTGAAGGACTGTGAAGGAGAAACAGCAACTGACACCCAGGAAGTATGAGTATAAACACGCTTACATGGTAAAGGGGACAATAACTTGGCCTATGAACGTAACTGCTGTAGCAACATGAGGTAAAGATGGACCTCAAAGGTAGCAGTGGGACATTTTGTGGTTTGAGAGAACCTGCGAGAGCAAATGGGCAACAGCACAATGAGTGCGAAGTTGGTCACCCTGGAAGCAACCAGATGTGACAGGGGTAAATGTTAGCGTGGATTAGGGTCACGGTTTGGAGATGGCAGGTGACACTCACCCCTGGGATAAGAGTCTCCCCAATAAGCATGCCAAAGATGTCAGTGAAGGTGACGGGCTGCCCGGCTGCCTTCTTCGTCCAGAGGGCTGTGATATAGCGTTTGATGTTCTGCGGCATGAGCAAGCGCAGCGGGTTGCTGCTGACGCTCCTCATCAGTTCCTGGTTGATCTCCCTGGGGCCCTTGGTAGGGAATTCGGGGTGGGAGTACAGCGTAGACATGTACCTGCAGCCCCATGGAGGAGAGTCAGGCAGCGCCCTTGATGGGAATGTGGACCCCCCCACACCCACTCGTAAGCATATACCTCCAAACTGTCCCCCAGCCAAGCACAAGAAGCCCAGGGCAAGCCTAAGCAGGAATGCCAGTTAAATCACATAATTGCTCCCATTGAACGAGTTCCTCATGCCTTTTGTTCAGCATCTACTATGTAAAAATGACACTAGATTCACCATCCAGTGAAATTGCTCTTCTGTCCTTCAACAAGCTTTCAGAAAAATGGTAGAAACAGATAAAAATGGAGCTGTTCACAGAGGTATGGGGTACATGCATACATGCAAGGTGTTAGAGTAGGAAGCAATAAAGAGCTTCGGGGTTTTTGAAATGACACATTTCAAGATAAATTTAACCAACGTTGTGAAGCAAACTGAAAGCAGGCAGCACTGAAAACCTCCTTCATGTGGCTTTCATGCCGAACATCTTCATCAAGACCATCAAGATAGCACAGGTGCTTCATTTTAGGTTTTTACGCTACATAACACAATTCGCTGACTCAGAACATGTGGAAGGCATAAGAAGAACTCCGAATCAATAACGAACACGTACGCGTTACCAGTGATGCACAGTCTGGGTCACAGCTACTCTGGAGATTACTGCACCATAACCGAATACTCACCAGGTGGAGCCCGAAAGTCCTGCTATGTAGGTAGCACAGTCGAGAACTCCAGACTCGTACAGGGCTTTCATTACTCCTGAGAACCCCACCATGGCCCTGAACCCTCCTCCAGAGCCCACAATGGCAATCACCGGCACCTGTGTGCAAAGGAAGACGTCAGGCCATCACATCACTTCCAGGGCTTCAAACAAAGTGTCCTGTGTGAAACTGCTCATGCCATGTGCTGCTAAATGTCTGGCATCCAGCACACTCCTCACAAGGAACGTAACACAAAACGCTCAGAAGAGGTTCATATTTTTTTGTTCGGTTTCACTTATCCAGGCTGCAATTATTATCATTATTTTGTCTGGATGTTCATTATCTGGTCTGTGACATCTGGTTTTGTAAGAGAGACCGAAAATGTGTCCATAGTTTTTCTTTTCATTTTCATTCATTTATTTAAATATGACATTCAGTCCTCATCTTCCCCAATCAGTCACCCAAACACTATCAATGTGTTTACTTTGTGAAATCATTATTAACATTTATTAATAACATTTTAATGTGACACATAACTTTTCCTTATATTAGGTAGATTTTGGGTGAACTTGGGTGGTCCTAGAACAAACTGAAATTTCTTTTCGTAAGCTACAATGGAATAAGTAATTTTATTACCTGCTTTTTCAATTTTTCAATATTCAGTCTGTTTTCAGGAATTAATTGGGACCAGATAATAGGGAGTAGGTGTAGTTATGTGGTTTATAATCAGTTAAACAAGATCACAAATCTTCCGAGTGTCTGAAAAAAAACTTCTGAGTGGCAGAGTGACAGGAAGAAATAGCGTCGCACACTGTGTGACCCACCTGCTGCGGGGAGTTGGGGAGAAAGCGGCTCTTCTCCATTGCCAACAGCTTCTTGATGCCCAGCATGACCCGGTCTCGGCGCGTTTGTCTGTAGAGCTTCTCCTTGTCACACAGCGCCATGCTGAAGCGCAGGTCTGTGGTAGAGCTGAGGACAGATGATGGAGCACGTCAGCCACAAGTTTTACTGACGGACGCAGGCTCCGGTCCAGGAATGGAACCTTTTCCTTAGACCTGAGAAATACCTGCGTGGCAATTCTTGTCAAAACTGGCTGCAGACACCTAGAGAAACACCTCTCTGTGATACGAAATGGTAACACCAGCCGTACCTTGAGGACGTCACAAGAAATCCACAGGAAAAATCAATATCCACCTCACCTGAACGCTGCCTCCCACCCAGAACTTCAACAAGGCTGCACCCCAAGGATGGGTGAGCATTGTGTCTCTGTCTGAACCACAGTCACCAAGACCATGAAAGCCACATGAGTTCCTCATCAAACATTTGCGCCATGTTTGATCTACACAAACCCATTTCCATGGGCAAAATACATAATGTAAACTATGAAATATTATTTATATAGTTTTTGTCAAAGGTGCATCACAATGTTGCACTGGTTAATGTAATAAAGTTAACACGGGGGCTATCTAACATAATCAAGCAACAGCGAACTGACAAGATCAGTCTTTGAAAACATTAACGGGACTGTTGTGTAGAGCGATACATACCATACCTCCAGGCACATGTTCAAGTGCACCTTGGTTACCTACAAAAACACACAAAAATATACTGGGTATGAAGGGAATATTTCTTCCAAAATGAAATCCTAGTGGTTTTGTTATGCACACACCACATACCGTGCCAAGTTAACAGGAACAGTCATTATGAAGGTATAATTTAAGACACCTGGCAAACAGTGATTGTCACAAAAAACACTTCAGGATGTAAACAGCATGGATAAGTTTTTCAAAAATTAATAAAATATAATAATAATCAGTTTATTATGAATTTAAATGCACTCAAATATAATGAAACTAGTACACTTATAAAAGCATCCTTATACAGTCATCTCAGCAGTTTAATAAATTACCTTAACCTTCCTATTATAATAAAATTATGATGCATTATCAGAGGTGTACAGGCATAACAATGTTGAATGTTGTTTTATACTCTTACTTTGCCAATAGAGACTGAGACTTGTTCCGGTTGCCCCAGTTTGATTTTAGAAATGGGAAATGATACAGTTCCAAGTGTCTCGTCCATTACGTAGTTTGCATCCATTAGTGTTATCTACACAGGCAAAACAAATAGAAGAAAATGTTACAAGTGCCTGCAGTTGTACAGCTTTTTCAGCCGTGTATCAAGCTCAACTTCACGGAGGTTCACCTCCAGCACGTTCTCCTGGTTGGGGTCCAGTATGAAGTCAAAAGTCTCATTCCACACTGGATTTATATCGTTATCGATGTGCCGGGTCCGTTTCCTGGTCTCAGGAGCCGATGGAATGAATAGCTCCACGTAGGGGTCTGGAGTGTCCACTACAAACACATAGGCACATGGGCAAACACACAAACGTACATGACAAAAAGAAAACATTTCTTTTTCATTTCACACCGGCTACATTGCCTCTTTAATGCCGGCTCTCATTCAGATAACTCCTAATGTGTTTTGTGAATATATTAAATGTGGTCCATCTTTAAATGCTAAACTCATGCTGACCCAACTTTTGTTTTAAAATGTCAGCCTTCATTAACAACCAAACTACCTTAGACAGGAATTCCATTAACACAGCTCAACTGGTTATGCCCGTATTTCTAAATTTATTCTTCAGCTTTGGCACTTGCGACACACACTCAGCCTTTTTTACAAGCAAGAAGTGCACATCAAAATGAGGTCATCATGCTTTATACTACAAGCAAACATCCCATGTCATAACTGGTGAAATCTCTCAATCTAGCTTGTGCTAAAATGCAAAAAGCAGTCAAGGGAACTTCAGTCACACCTGAGGTAATAAGGACACCACTACAATGCACCTTGTGACACGTGACACTTTTTGAGCTGCATATAGTTAAAGGTGAGTCATTTGGACTCCTGCAGGTGAGGATGCACGCATATTCCCAGACAAAGGACAGCGAAAGCATTGAAACAAAACAGAGTTGAGCCTTTGGCCTTATGAAGAAGGAGACTCATCAGCACGAGCCACAGAAAGGGACACACAAATGGGCCCACATGAATGGCACAATGTTTGTTACATAAACAATAGCCTTTGGAGGATGATCTGACGCACAAAAAGCATCGCAAGTGAGATCCAAATCTCTACACGTCATGACCTCAATGCTGCAACTGCTCAGTGGTGATGGGTACGTGCAGAGGACCACGCAGAAGACTTACACAAATCTCCCAGTTTTCCTTTTGTCACATTCTCGGCTTTTACTACCGTCACTTTGAACTTGTGGGAATACTGGTGCTCTACCTGTGAAACACAGAAAGCCACTGTCAGATTCCAATTGCATGGCATGTGGGTTTAGTGTTTAGAGCTTTAGACATTTCAAGAACCCAGACTTGTATCACATCCCCGCTGTTGTACCCATGAGCAAGGTACTTCCCTTGAATTAATCCAGTAAAAATTCCCCACCTTTATGAATAGGCAAATCACTGCATGCAGCTTAGTCACTACAGAGAGGAGCATTAACTAAATAAACAGAAATACAGTGATCGCAGCTCAATTATCAATTGCGCTGCGAACCTGCTGCGCTGTCCCACACGCAGCTGCGCAGATCTCCAAGACCTGCTGGACCACCGCGTACGCAAAGATGACTAGTGTAGTGTTTCATAACTTAGAATGTAAGCGCAGTGCTGTTGTGCTAAAGAAATACTGACAAGTTGCCAGTTTCTGTATCATGTGTGTAGCTGTGCAGCGGTGTCACCAAAAAAACCACCTCTCTGTGGGTGTGTGTGTGTGAGACTGCAACTGCAAAAATGCCTTGTCCCAGTACAAATATAATCAGACACAATTTATGTGCATGTGTGCCGACTTTTACTCCACAGCATTGTACAGAAAGAAATTTGTTTATTCAAGCTTATGTAATACATCATTATCTTCACTTCCCTGAGCGGCCTTCTAGCCGTATCATCCAGCTGGAAGGCAAAAGGGAAAAAAAGGCAGGAAGCTTGGAGGCTTTTTTCAAATGCAAAGCGATAATGGGAAATGTGATCTGGTCCAGGAGAAACACAATGGTTCTTCTCTGGTGAGACTGTCAGAATGAACCTGAGCTATGACACGTAGGAATGAATCAGCTTGTCACATCGGGCCACACAATGCTTCCCTGTCTTGGATGACAGCACGATCTGGGCCATTCAGATTCTCTTTGCAGAGTCTCGACCACAGTGAGTGCCTCATACGTAAATATTCAAGTAGGAGGTAGAGTCATGGTTCCAGTTGCTGATTTTGCACCCAAAGAACCCGTGTGAAAGTCCTACCTCCTGCTATAGTACTCTTGACATTTTGATTATTCCAAAAAAAAGACCCTACTGTACAAACGGCTAAATCACTGTAAGTAATGTTGTAAGTGTTTTATTTTAATGTTAACATTATGTTAATGTTATCTTAATGTTTTAAGTGGCTGTGGAGGAAAGTGTCAGCCAACAGAATAAATGTTAATGCAGACACCAGCAGAGCTCTAAACCATTAGAAATAAAAGTGACCACATTCTAAATTGACCTGAAACAGCTGTGAGCAAAGGAAGGAGATGCAAGCTCAGCTTCTCAATTTTGGCCTTCTTAGGATTCAGAAACTGTTTCAAATAGAAGGACTGTGGTTAGCTCTGCATGAGCCGAACCATCATCTGCCCTCTTGTCTCGGTGTGAGGCCACCCCATACTGTTCCCAAGCCTGTAAAAGGAGTCTGGATGGTTTCCCCATGAGATATAATGAAATTATCAATAAGGTATAAGAAGAAAAATCAGAATGAGACATTGAGTTTTTCACTTCATGAGTTACTTACTATGATGTACTGATAGGGGTCTATGGAAGACATTTTCAGTCATTAGAAACTTCCACTTTTAAATGAAACCATAGAGTCTATCCGGGGTGTAGTTCAGATTAATCCTAGGAGAAGAAAAAGCATAAAACATTAAAAATTTTTACAAAAAAAAAAAAAACTTTAGATAGAGACAACAAAGTTTCAAAAACACAAAAGCTTTGGCAGGAACTTTTTATGTACATACAGGGAATTATTAAGGACAGAAATAAGCAGATAATGGCCTTGTATCTCAGCAGGAGTGGAAAACATGGATATACATCACATTACCGAGTTCATTTGCCAACATACATAAAGGCAGAGAATAAAAAGATGCAATAAGTCAACAAACACCGGTTCAATCTGTTGTTGTTTGAAAACTGGCACATAAATCTTAATTGCTCACAATGATTTTATTCAGCAAAACTCTGCTTACGCTGTTCATACAAAAGCCAGCGCTGGTTCAAGAGTTTAAGAGGAAGATGAGAGGAAAGTGCCTGGCAGCACCAATGTGCTCCAGTGCTTTGGTGTGAGGGCCAGCAGGACCACACAGCATTTATGCCTGAACCTCTGCTTTTATCATAAGATCAGTTCTTTCCACGCATATTTAACGTGAGACTTTTCCCATTTATATAACATGGTTATAATGTAGAACTTCATAGAAAGACCAACACAATATAAAGTAAAACTTTACAAAACTCATCTTATGTGAGCTACAGGAGAATCAACTGTGAAATAGTTATGCTGTGAAGGTGAACATCAACATAAGTGAACATCAGATAAGTACAAGTTGAAACGTTTAATAAGCGCGGTTTGATACCAACTTACGATAAACAGCAAGTGAAAAGAAAGACAGCGCAGGCAGCGGGCCGAGTTATTTTTAATCTTATGAGAACCACCTCGCTTTGCACGGTTCCTTCTCCACACTTCAGTGACTGGAATCCACGCAACTGCTCTACACTGCAAAAGTTTCGATAAGGAATATCAATGAATTGCCATTTTTTGTATACGTAACCTTTTAAAGTCTTTTCATTTGGTATAAATGGTTTCGAGCTGTTTTTACTCCGTTCACCTAGAAAGCAAAGTTTTGTAAATTATGTCATTTAAAATGTTAGACCCGCTTTGAACGAGACCTCGACGTGCCTACGGCGCGACTCACATTCCATCTCGGGACACCTTTATTGCTCTAGATGTTGATCAGTTTGAACTGTTTATACAGTCGGCCGGAGATGTAAACCACTGTCATACGGTAGGAGCCCTTCGCAGCTCGAAACCAGTACCGCTAGCCTCTCCGCCACACGCAGGCTAACGGGATCGAAACCCACAAACGGTCCAGTAGGAGACAGTGTCGAAAGCGCCGTTTCGATACTGGAAAGGATACTTTACCCTGTTGGCGCGGCCACCGTCCGCCTGGCATGAAGCGAAACCCCACGACTGGCACCCGGCTGCTGAGGGAGGCGCTACTGCTGCTTCCTCCTTGAAGCGGCGTCGCCGCACCAGTCCGGCTGGGGGCGCTTTAGGCGCCACTGCAGCGATCTGGACTCCATTCGCTGACGTCATGCGTGAAATATGTCTTTTCAGAAGCGTATTTTACTTACTGTCTCATTCACCATGAGGACGTGTAAGCATGTCGATACTTCACATATGTCATTCATTCATCGGCTCATCCATTCATTCATTTGTTCATCCGTTTAGTAGAGAACAGCTATACACAATAGTGGCTTCCTCAAGCTGCCACCTTTCGCTGGGTGCTGAGTGTTAGGTACTGGGAACTGGGTACTCGGTACTGGATACTCACTGTCGATGCTCCCCCCAGCAGGGCCTCCACAGTGACCTTCTGCCTCTGGCATCTGACGGACCAGAAAATAACAACGTAAAGATATTTTATATTTTACATTTTAAACAACCCTCAGAGGTTTACTTTTCTCCTTCACTGACTGGTTGGGAGTTTTTTTTTTGTTTTCCTCTCCTCAGCTGCTGGCAGGTTTACTGTCTTGCACTTATACCCTGTATAGTTGTTCTTATTAACATTTCACCTTCATCTATAGCTGCACTATGTACTTGTTTTCTGTTCCATCGTTCAGCTCTGTGAGAAGAAGCCTCTAGAAAAATAAACTGAATTGAATTGAAAAAACATAAAATATAATACAAGCAAAAAAAAACGTAGAAAAGAAATGTAGCCAGGATACACATTATAATACACGTACATGTTGTACAAAAAGATTAGACAGTGTAAACACAAAGAAAGTTAACAATGGAAACGGTCTCTGCCAAGTGAGCGAAGTGCACGGGAACCAGAATTCCTTGGAAACAGTAAATAAAAATCAGCGGTTCTGGTTCATTTACGGGCACAGACATACACTGTGGTTTACCAGTTGTGCAAGCTTGGCTCATGTTACAAAACCTTACTTTTTTAAGCAAGTTCTTATTATAAGTCAAGGTATTGACCCCAGGGATCTTAAGAGCAGGACTAGAATTACTGGAACAAGAAACGACTAACTGTTTCAATTTCATGCACATTGCAAGTCATTTTTCCACAAGGGGAACCGCGCCGAATAAAGCATTTTAATTGGAAATCACAAGTTATACAAAGTATATGCTTTTATCCGCTGTTCTTCATTATTACGAGTTTCATGTATACATATGCATACGTTTCAAAGGTAAGTAAAGGTTTGATTACATTGAAGTTCACTAAAATGTTCTTAATAAAGTCTAGTTTAATATCCCAAAGATACAGTATAACTTCTCCCAAAACGCACAGTAAAGTTTCATAACTTTCCAAGCACGGTTATTCTTTCACTTCTTTTGCCAGGTGTCAATACGCAGCCAGTAGGGGGCGGTCACACACCTCCTGCGCTTCCCCGCGGGTCTCTGACACGAATCACGCATCCCCCACACAGTTTACTGCGGCCAGTTTACTGCGTCTACTGGGATAGACCCTGTATTAGTAAAGCACATGCCAGTGAGCTGAGAGCAGCAGTCAGTCAGTCAGCGCTCTCATAAAATAAACAAAGACCCAATACGCAACACGTTCAAATCTTTTAAAGATTTAAAACTGAATCTATGCGATTTACACACACACATGATAATCTCAGTTTACTTCATTTCCCCTGTAAAGGCTCTGATTAACCGGGGAGAGCCCGCCTCAAGAACGGAAAATAACGGGTATTGCGATAAAGCGATTACGCAATCACGGCTCCCGCTCTCGCCACTGGCTGCTCGAGGAGCTGCGCAACAGGTGGCGTGCACATAAAAGCGCGCGGAACTACACCACCGAAACTTTGCGGGACGAACTCGGCGGCGCAGCGCTACGATGAACACCGCCGCTCTTGTGCTCTTCACCGCTCTCCTCCTCCTGTGCGAGGCAGGTGAGTGACGGCGACGTGCGAATACCGACCGGACCGTCATTCCTCTCCGCGCGCCGTTATTTCCAACGGCGTAGCTGAGGTGTGATGTTCTTTTTTCCTCCTCCCCCAGGTGACCCCTGCTGCTCACAGCCGTGTGAAAACAGAGGTGTGTGTCTTTCCCAGGCGTCAGGCTTTTACGAGTGTGACTGCACGAGGACCGGCTTTTATGGACAGAACTGCACCATCCGTAAGTGTGCGGACATTTCGGACAGTAGGTCTCTGGTCCTCTTTCTGCTGTGTAGTATAGTTCTTGATCCAGGTACTTCTCCTGAACCGACACCGGAGAATTACTCGACTGTACAAATGGATAAATCACTGCAAATAACTCAGCATACAAAGCTAACTTTTTTAAGCTGCCGTGAGCGTGAAACGAACGCTTGTTTCAGAAGAAACTCCGAAATTGAACATTGTTGCTATTCCATCCTGCAGCTGAGTTCTTTACTTGGGTGAAGACGTTGCTGAAACCAAGTCCGAACACGGTACACTACTTCCTGACCCATTTCAGAGGGCTGTGGAGCATCATCAACAGGATCGGCTTTGTGAGGGACGCCATTATGCGCTATGTGCTGACATGTAAGTCCGAGCGATCTTCTCTCTTCTCAGTATCTTTAAAAATACTCATACAAGTAATGCATGTGTGAAAATACCAATTGTTAGACAAAAATCCAGCTGAAAATATCTCAGATGTTTTTGTTTGGCCTAAGGTGATGGTTGATTTTTATTTGTTTATCTGTTTATTTCTTATTACAGCAAGATCACATTTGATAGACAGCCCCCCAACCTATAATGTGGACTATGGTTACAAAAGCTGGGAAGCTTTCTCCAACCTTTCCTACTACACCAGGACCCTCCCCCCGCTACCCAGAGACTGCCCCACAAGCTCTGGAGGCTCAGGTGAGTGCCGGTTGGCACATCGATATTTCCAGGATTATCAAAATGTGACAAAAATGTTCTCACAGAGGTTTTCAAACCAACTACCAGACCGGAAAAGAAAGAGGACACAGTTTGGTGTCCTTAATGTTGCAACTTGTATTTTCCAGCATTGCACGTTTTTCTGTTGTCTAGTTATTTTGCTTTTGGAGTTTACTTGGGAAATGTAATATTTATAGATTTCCAAATATTTTTATAAAAGGTCTTCCCGATGCCAAAGAGGTGGTGGAGAAATTTCTTCTGAGGAGGAGATTTATCCCGGATCCACAGAGGACCAATCTGATGTTTGCCTTCTTCGCCCAGCATTTCACGCACCAGTTTTTCAAATCGGACCTGGCGAAAGGACCAGCCTTCACCAGGGCGCTCGGACATGGAGTAAGAGCCTCTTCTGTTACTTCCCGTTTGGCTCGTTTCTCCTACCACCACCACAGCAGTTCTGTGGCCACAAGCAGTACCGATTTGGTCAAAGTAGTAAGATAAGGAACATTTCAAATCATTCTTTACTTTGGTTTCAGGTGGACCTCAGTCACATCTATGGAGACACTTTGGAAAGGCAACACAAGTTGAGACTCTTTAAGGATGGCAAACTGAAGTATCAGGTACAGGACTGTTGAACGTGCATTTAAACAACGTATGGCAGTTTTATTGATCAGCAGTTATTACATTATTAATATAAAATGTGCAAAATTTAAGTCATGCTGCCACTGTTATACAGACTTTCATATAATAGGTAGGAACACAAGGGCAGGTTCCACTTAGATGAATGGTTATTGTTCTGATTGTCTGACTTTGGACTTATGGAAGATATTGTTGTGTTTCCAGGTGGTGAATGGCGAGGTGTATCCCCCAACAGTCAAGGAAGCCCAGGTGCACATGCTATACCCACCCCATGTGCCTGAGGAACATCGGCTGGCTGTGGGCCATGAGGCTTTCGGTCTGCTCCCCGGCCTTATGATGTACGCCACTATCTGGCTGCGGGAGCATAACCGCGTCTGCGATGTGATGCGTCACGAACACCCCGACTGGGACGATGAGCGCATCTTCCAGACCACCCGCCTCATCCTCATTGGTAAGCAGCCGTGGAACTATGGGTTCTCCAGCAGTTATGAATACATCCCACTATACTGTGGGCTTTTGAGACTCCTTGTGGCTGAGCATCAGTCAATGGTTAAGGGACCAGAAGGACTGAGTTTAAAGTCCAGAGAGCTGCAAAAGTCTCAATTGAGAAAGTAGGCTGTATCACTGGGCTGCAGAAAGGGGTATCTAACCAAACAGAACTCTCGTTCCTCCAGGTGAGACCATTAAGATTGTCATTGAGGACTACGTGCAGCACCTGAGCGGTTATCACTTCAAGCTCAAGTTTGACCCGGAGCTGCTATTCAACCAGCGCTTCCAGTACCAGAACCGCATTGCGTCTGAGTTCAACACACTGTACCACTGGCATCCGCTGATGCCTGACGTGTTCCAGATTCAGGACCAGGTCTACAGCTATGAGCAGTTAACCTTTAACAACTCTGTGCTCATGGAGCACGGCGTGCGCAACATGGTGGAGTCCTTCACCCGGCAGATTGCAGGCAGGGTCAGTATGATGTCAATATGCTGCCCTCTCAACTTTGCACTTGCTCAAAACCCTTGAGGATTGTTTGTTGCTGATCTGTGCTACGTTTCTCTAACCACAGGTGGCTGGAGGTCATAACCTCCCACCAGCCCTCATGACTGTTGCAGCCAAGTCCATCGAACACAGTCGAAGCATGCGCTACCAGTCTCTGAATGCCTACAGGAAGCGATTCTCCATGAGACCTTATACATCCTTTCTGGATCTGACAGGTAAAGATTTTCAGTGGTTTCAACACAAATGTGAGATGTTGCCGTTGAGAATGCACCAAACCTGACGTAAACACTCAATGCAACATTTAGATGAATGTGCAAAAGTCTGCCTAGTCCTGCGAGTTTAGAATTTCATACCCTCTGCCAAGTTACAACCAAATATAAAGATGACTTTTTTTTTTTTTTTTTCTTCCCGATTCATGAGAGCCAAGCATGGGGGCTTGCAAAACTTCACGCCATAATGATTATTTCTCTGATTTTACCTGATAAATCAACTTCCAGGAACACATCACTCAGAAATAGGGGGTACCTTTTCAAGCATTTGTGGGGGACAGTGAGACAGGGGACATGTACAGGCACATGATCATAATGGCAGCAGCATCATGAGAATATGGATTTAAAACTTATGAGTCAATTTTTTATTCTTGCCTTGTAGGAGAAAAGGAGATGGCAGCAGAGCTGGAGAAGATGTATGGCCACATAGACTCGATGGAGCTGTACCCTGGACTCCTGGTGGAGAAGCCAAGGCCCAACGCTGTCTTTGGCGAAACTATGGTTGAAATGGGAGCTCCTTTCTCTCTTAAAGGACTCATGGGAAACCCTATTTGCTCTCCAGAGTACTGGATGCCAAGCACCTTTGGGGGCAGAGTAGGCTTTGAGATGGTCAACACTGCCTCGCTGGAGAAGCTGGTGTGTCAGAACATCCAGGGGCCTTGCCCACTGGTGTCCTTCCACGTGCCTGACACACAAGATGGCATACATACAGCCATAAATTCCAGCAAGATGGAACTGGGAACCAGTGGTGTGAACCCCACTCTTTTACTCAAAGAAAGGACTTCCGAGCTTTAAAGATACTTTAGATCCTCAGGTCATGAAAGATGCAGTGATACAGACACAGCATAATTATTGTGGAGGTGAACAAGTTTTGTTTTGCTCTACCCTCATGCAGAGTAGTTATTTGTAACGAGCAACGAGATTTACTTTTAAGATAAAGCATACATTTTATTATTTATTTAGTTATTTATTTTTATATTTATTTAAAAATGGGGCAGCTGTTTTTTTTTTTTTTTTTCCCCCAGATCAATTGCACTGACTTACGTTTGTTTTGTACATGTATTTATTTATGTATTTATTGTTACATGCAGCATCATTACTACTTGAACTGATGTGTGACGCTGGAAATGTTTTCTAAAATCCTGAGATTTTACGTAATGGAAAATGATGCCAGACAAGTTTTTTCTTACTTTGACTAAATTAAGTTGCTTTCATAAATAAAATGTAAAATTACAAAATGTATCTCGTGTCAAATTTGTCCTGACACCACTGGGATTGTTCACTTAAGCCTCGCACAGTATTTGCTTTTCCTGAAAGTCGTGTGGAAATTAAAAAAAGGTTTTAAAAAAAAAAAAAGAAGCCTCATTAAATTAATTTTCTCACTGCTGACTTTCTGTGTTTACCTGAAAATGTGAACAAGCACCTGCTATGTGGCAGGAGGAGGGGAGAAGTGTTGCGACCACATTCCATGCCGTTTTGCAAAGCCAAGCTCTTTAAAAATGCTCTTGTGTTTTCTAATCGTGCCTAGATGATCTTTCTCTTCCTGAGTAGAACAACTTAAAACGTTCCCTGACTTACATCATCTTTTCATACACTGAAGAAAGATATGGTGCTCCTGCTTAATCGGTTTCAGCTGTTAAGCGGTGGTGTGGAAGTAAGGTGACCCTCCCGGAGAAAAGCCAACAGTCACCGTATGGCCTCCATGTGTAAGTTAGAACTTGATATGACTTGTCTTGCAGAGCCGAAGTTGAAAGGTGAAAACAGGTCAAGCCGGCATACCCAACTGCTTCATTTTACATGTTTAAATGAGTAATCATTTTCTCACGTTTTAACTGTTGCTCACAACTATGGTGTAAATTGATGGTCTGCGTTCTGAAGATCACACTTCACACCCCTCCTTGTGAACACAAATGTAAGTCGGCCCCTAACTCAGCTTGTTTGCAAATCCAAAGTGACTTTTAAATAAAAGGATGAAAAATCAACATATTAATAGATGTCCTTTGATTTATTTGGTCAGGATTTGGAAAAAAAATCATAAAAAATCAGATAAATCTATTTGCTGCCTGCTTTTCCCAACAGGGCTGCCAGAGATAATGAATGCGAATGAATGTCAAGTCATTGATCGATTTATCCCGTGTGTAAGATTTAAAATGAAATAGAATATAAACACTTAAAGGCCACTTTATTAGGAACAGCATTCTAATACAGGGTAGCAGCCCCTTTGCTCTCAGAGCAGCCTAAATTCTTTGTAAGATGGGTATGGGTTCAACAAGGCACCGGAAACATTCCTGACAGATTCTGCTCCATGTTGACTTTGTGCCATGTAATTCTGCGCATTTGTCAGCTGCACATTCATGCTGCCGATCTGCTGTTCTTCCACATCCCAAAGGTGATCTATTGGATTCAAATCTGTTGACTGTGGAGGTCATTGATGTTCACTGAACTCATTGTTATGTTCATGGCCCAGTTTGAGATGACTTGTGCTTTGTGACACTGTGCATTATCATGCTGGAAGTAGCCATTAGAAGATGGGTTAATTGTGGATATAAAAGGATGCGAATGGTCAACAGTGATATTCAGATAGGCTGCGGCATTCAGATGACGCTCAACTGGTATTACAGAGTCCTGTGTGTCTCAAGAAAACATTCCCCGCACCATTAAACCACCGCCATCAGCCTGAATTGCTGACACGAGGCAGGTTGGATCCACAGCTTTATACTGTTTACATCAAATTCTAACCCACCATCTGCATGTCGTAGTGGAAATCAGGGTTCATCAGACCAGGTGACATTTTTCAGATCTTCAGCTATCCGGTTTTGGTGAGCCAGAGCCGGCTGTGGCCTCAGCTGCCTGTTCTTGGCTGACAGGATCAAAACCCGATCTGGTCTTCTGCTGTTGTAGCCCATCTGAGTCAAGGTTCGATGTATCATATGTTCAGAGATACTTTTCTCTGTAGTAAATAGTGGTTATCTGAGTTACTGTCACCTTCCTGTCACCTTAAATCAGTCTGGTCATTCTCCTCTGACCCCCCCTCATCAGCAAGGTGGTTCTGCCCACACGACTGCTGTTTGTGGGATGCTTTTTGTTTTTTGCACCATTATGTGTCGACTCCAGAGACCGTTGTGTGCAAAAATCCCAGGAGAGCAGCAGTTTCTGAACTCAAACCACCCCCGTCTGGCACCGACAATCACAGTCGAAGTCACTTAGATCACGTTTTGCACATTCTTGTACCTTTGAAGATGCATAATATGAGGAGATACTAATGAAGACGTTTTTTGCCATGTGAATCATCGTCTTTTCGGTACATTCCTTGAATCTGGCAGACTGGCGAGATGTGTTAATGCATTTGGCTCACTACTGACAGCGGAAGGCTGCACAGGCTGTCTGACATTGCTATGCTGTTTGAGTAGCACAATTTTCTTCTTCTAAAGACCCAAGAAAAACACACCAGTCACTACATTCCCGTCAGGGGACTACTGAGTAAACATTGTCCAGACAATGGCTATTCTACAATGAGCCAAGCTTTGTGCGTCAACGCACAAACAGAAGTCAGTGCTCTCTGTAGTTCTTCAGTAATACTGCCACAGCCCTAACTTTAGGATTTTGTAAAGAAACAGTCTTGGACCCAGTATATAGATGGCTGATGTTCAATATACATTACAGTGTAAGTAGACTGAGACATCTGGTCAACTTACCAGATTTGTCTGGTAAAATAAGAAAAAATAAATAAGAAACAAGAAAGCTTAAGAAATAGTGCACCGAACCAGAGCAACTATATAATTCTGAATGGTTGAGGTTTACATATAAGGCCTCGAAGGAGTGACATCACTGCTGTACAGTCATATTGAATTGCAATGTTTAAGTTTATGCTTTATATTGAAGAGAAACTCAGATGTTCAGCTGCTTTGTTTAAAACTGATAAGAAGTGCTGTGCGTGGGTTTTACTGCCATGGGAAAGCGTGAAACGTGGGCATTCATTCAGGTGCTTGGCACTGGGCTGCCATGCCTTCCCCATCTTTTGATGTTGGGGTGAAAAGATTATTGTGCACCTTTGTGAAAAAGAAATAGAGCGTGAGGCACAGAATTCAGAAGATTACGAATGGTAGAATGATCTTGGATGCTTGCTGATCCTGGGACTGAAATGAAGGCCCCTGTGGACTGTCACGACTTTAAAATCAAACTCCACAGGGTGTCTATGCCAGTTTTTTTTGGAGTTAAACAAGGGCATGGGGAGCACAGCTGTGTGATGCCTTCATATGACATCAATTGTGATATCAGTCATAACCTAACTACTGAACTGCCTCTGTGTTATGGTTACCATTGAGCAGGGTAGATAAATAACTGCAGCCATGTCTGCAAAGTTCCAGCCAGTGCAAATAAATAGCAAGGGAGAAACAAACAAAAACCATTCAGACATCCAGATGTTATGGGCTTTGTGGATTTTTAATGAGCAGCAAGGCAGGACAAGCTCAACGGAAAAAAAAAATGCAAATATGTTCTCATTCATTTCACATAAAACAAGTGCTGAAGGTCCAAAAGTTATAGCGTTGCCAAGACAATCCAGATATCACGTCAACTGTCATGCAGGTCGGTTGTTCATTTGCAAAGCAGAAGAACGTGAACCACTTCGTTCATTTACAGATTTACAGAGGGAACTTAACCATAGCAGAAAAACACATCTCCTAGCAAAGTGTATAAGGCTGCTTTGTAAGACTTCATCAAAATGTGAACTTGTGGATTGTATAATTGGGGGAAATCTATCTTTCAGCAAAAGGTTTTTTGAAAAGTTGAGCGAAGCTTGTATCCTATCCTAACGGTCTCACTTTGGAAACGCAGATGGAAATATCCTCTGAAGATGCGTGGGGATGAGGTGAAGTGGTCTGTGTGAAGGAGATTGAAGTTTGGTCCTGGATGTGCGGAGATGAACTCGTGTTCGCACGTCCCCCTGTACTGTAAACTTGTGTTTGTATCTCCTGCACAGATTTCATCCCTCGAACTGTTTAAAGCAAATGAGCCGTTTTTTAACTTTGTTTTTTTCTACTGCTGCAACAAAATGTTGTAACTGTATTTACAGAAGTCTGTATAGCGAAACCAGAACTATTTCAATGGTTGAAACTTAGCGCTTTTTGATCTGAAAAAAGAAGTATTCATCTGTCCCTTAGAAGCCGTGGCATCACTCTGGACTACAGCTAGACTGAGAGTTGAGTGGTGATGGGGGAGTCACCCAGTGGGGGGCCATTTCAGAGTTCATTTCCAAATAGCTCGTAAATTCTGTTCATTGAGCTGCGTAAGATTCAAAAGCAGAATGAGTGTCTCATGTTTCAAGGGTAACAGTGCTTGTTACCTAATCTGCAGAGGAATGAGGGAGGACTTCCAGCTTCGTGAAAAATATAATTACAGTAGACAAGGACTAGAGGCTCTGACTACAGAAGAAAAGGAATTTAAGAGAGTTAAGGTGGGAAAAACGTTTGTATTCCTTGAAAGATGAAGAATAGATTACACCGCTTATAAAATTCATTATTCAATAAAAGCACCTCAGCTGTTGTTGCGTAGTTTTTCTCTAAAACACAGGTGACATTTTTTTCTGCGTTTCAGGTGAAACTCTGAAACTCTGCCTGATCACCAGACTGTTCAGATAAGACAAGTCCAGACAGAGACATTATGACATGTTTTGTTTCTCTGCTATGAATTTTCCCACCATTCACCCGGAATGTTGGGGTTTTTATTTTTTTATGATTTCATTTCCAGTTCTGTCTGAGGATGAGTGTATTGTTATGCTGACGGGTTTCAGGATGAATTCATGAGTCTAGGTGTGTGTGACGGATTGTGCAGATGAACCAATGGCCTCCTACTCTGTAAGTGACAATTCACATCTGTCATCCTGTGGAAGAACACAGCAAACTGAAGATCTTTTTGCAATGAACTTTCAGTAATAGGAGAGTGAACTGGTGCAGTTGAGAGAACTGGTTGAACCACTCAGTCTACGCCCCCATCCTCATCTGCGGTCAGGAGGGTAGTGACCATTTGCGTATTGACTGAAAAAATGAGACTGCAGATACAGTATAGACAGCAGCCACAATGGGGTCTTTCTGCAGGACTTTCTGCTCAGAAGAGTGGGCTCACTCTTCACATGTGGATGGTAAGCAGAGCCACTGCTTCTTCTGACCAAGAGAAGTCAGCTGAGATGGTTTGGGCATGATGTAAGAATGTCCCTGACCAGCTGCTGCTGTAGTTGCAGAAGAGAAGACCATTTAAGAGATTGTATTTCCACTTTTCCTCTGAACACCTGGGTTCCCACAGGAGGAGCTGGACACAGTAGGTGGAGAAAGAACATTGCGTGTAATTTAGAAATTCCAATCCAGCGGAAACGCCCATCTTTGAACTGTGGGAGGAAAAAAATCTCAGCCCATTTCAAATTATCCATGCAGGTACTTGGTGGTTAAACCTGTCACCTTTGGTCTCAAAGGAGCCATAACCGTAGGATTCTTGGGCATGAAAAGTAGCCAAAACTTAACTTTGAAGAAAAGCATCAGCTAAATGAATAAATAAATGTGAACTAAAGCAGAAGACCTGGAGGACTCCCACTCAAACACAGCAAGAAGATGTCACCTCCAGACTGCGCTGAACCTGCCCAGGTGCTGTGAGACAGCAGGTTCTTGCCCCTGTGGTACCAATCTGACTTTACCAATTGAGGATCAAGCTGCTTTCCTCACGAGAGGCTTTTGCAATTGGTTTACTAGTTCCGGAGCCATATAAGGTGGACTTCCTATTCCAGAAACACTCCCTAGATACCATAGCAGCAGCAGACACAGAAGAAAGTAAACTTGGCTGCTGTGCTGTGGTTACGCAACAGCATTATGATCCAACATACCGTCCAACTGTAGCAACGGCACATTTTCCTCCTTTTTAAACATTCAAAGAAGTATAGTGTTTGAAACAATTCCAGATAAAACTGTGCTCGTAAGTTGAGGTCAAAGTCAACTTTGAGCCTCTGGCAAGTCGGTCTAATGAAGAAACTGTGAGGTAAGAACAGAAGTCAGTAAAGAACTCGATCATTACGCGTTCACAGTCCTCGCAGTTCGGCAGAACATTTTTCTCATGGTCGTGTCACTTGCTGGGACAACCAGACATGACATCATCACCTAGAACAGGTAATGTCATGACTTTCACTAACTTTTCCTCCTCTTTACACTGTTGGCACAGGTGTCACTGCTGTTGAAATGATGGAATCACTCAAATATCTAAAGTGTCATTACTGCAGACAACCAAACCACACAGAAGCTTTTGGAGAACAGCAAAATGTCCTGATTACTATGCTAAAGATCATGAGTGAAATGTCACACACAATAACATGACAGACAGACTTGTATATGTATATCATTCCCACATACACATGCACAAAATGTTCATGCTAAGTATAAGTATCTCATTCACTGTCGTCATTTTACTCATGCACTTGCCCTCTGGATGTCCTCCGAGAAAACAGAGCAAAAAAGCAGCTATTGGAATAACACACACATGCACAGGGTGCTAGACACATTACTAATGGGTGTCTCCAGACGTTCCCAGCTAATTTGTCAAACTTAACACACGAAGGGCTATTCCACTACCTGACATTCAACTGTCTGTAAACTTTAAGACTAAAAGAAAACATGTGATACATATGTGCGATGGGTGAAAGGAAAGCTGCCAGACCTGCTCCAGGTCCCTTGAGAAACGTGTGTGAAAGGGCACATTAACAAGTTGTGTGCAGCAAGCCATGGAACTGAGAGTTGGAGAACAGACCAAAAAAAAAATGCAGAACACACCCTGCCCCCAAGGCAGGTACACCCTTGATGTGATGCCTGCTGAACCCACTGCAATTTACAGCGCAGTGAGTCACTCAAAAGCTCACGTGAACATCACGTGTCTTTAGACTGTGGGAGGAAACCAGAGCATCTGGGAAAAAACCCAAGAGGAACATGCAAACTCTAGATGGACAAAACCAGTCTGAGTTGGTCTTCTGCCCCACCTGGCAGCGGTGCTTGGGCAGAATGGGCCACGTTCACACGACGCCCCAGTACAGCACATCACTGCCCTCTTGGGAAGAACGTGGTTTCAGAATAAAAACAGTGGAGCTCCACTCACATGAAAATAGATCATCACCCTACAACCACAAGTCTCAGTATGAGAATAAACAGGCATTTCCATTTAAATGAACCGCTGATTTACTGACGTTATTATGCCTGCCTATTGAACATTAATTTACTTAAGTAAATAAAGTTCTGCCTGAGATTTGTGGTGAGGAATATAATTTCACTGTCACTCCCACACAGCGAGAGCAGCGCTTTCCAGCTGCAGCTCTGACATGTGTTTTCTATTTCAAACAAACAGCCTTGTGGAGAATCTTCAAGCCAGGCTGGTCTGAGGTCAGAACACTTAACAGTGACTTGTCCTGAGGAGCCCGCTGTGACTCATGTCCGTGTGCCGGACTTTCTTCTGTCTTAAAAAAGAAGTACACGCATGTCGATGTTTATGTTAATGCACGCACGCAATCAGACAGCAGGATGAAATCCAAACCCATCATTCTGTTTTTTTTCAGTCTTTGACGACATTCCTCTTGGCCATTTGCTTCACTGCATATTTAGGACGTTTTCCAACTGACTCATCACTGGAGACGAGTAATAACATTTTTCATTTACTCTGGTACATCTGCAACTTCCTGGAGAAAGTATACTTTTTAGCTTTACTGCCAGGAATGTAGCGTGGTGCTGTAGCCTGGCCGAGGAGAGAAAGTAACCTCGGGGGCAGACGCACGCAGTTTAATCTACAAACGCAGCCGACAAGGGTAACAGTTTCCACCAGAAACCGGCAGGGGAAATCAAACTAGTCGCAAAAATAATGACGATACACGAGAACAAGGAAAGCTTCGGTAGTTAGTTGAGGTGATGGCTGGAAAACATCCGAATCATGGATGCGAGTCGATGTCCGAACACTTGTGTGTTGTTCTCTTGAGCCTTTTATTCCCTGGATTGCATCCTTTGCCCTTTGACTGTGACAGCATGACTCCTGCTTGATGTGACAGTCCCCCCCTCCCCTGCCCTCCAGGGCCAATTCCAGGTGGCCCAGGGTGGTTTGGCCGGCACTTCAATTCAGGGTCCAAGATGAAATGGGCATCCAGGACCACTCCTTAGGGGCATAACCCTCCCAGTCGACTCGAAGAGGAGGGGGAGTTGGGGTTGGAGCGGACAAAGGGCTGCTGATGAATGGTTTGAGGAGGGAAATGTGAAAGACCAGGTGAACCTTCAGTGAGGGAGGGAGGTAGCTGGAGCTGGTAGGTGACAAGGTTGATTCGGAATCACCTGGGTGGAACAAGCATCTTGGCTAGTGCTGGTGCTAATGTTGTTGATAATACTGGGCGGTGGACTGCTGGATGGCATGGTGACCTCCCGTTAGTGCTGGGTGAAGAGTGGAGGCTGGTACCCGTGGCACACCTAAATGGGGAGAGGCTTGTGGCAGCTAAGGTGTGTAGGTTTTGAGCTCAGCCCACAGCAGGTGCTGACTCCACTGACTGAAGCAAAACACCTCAGGAACCTACCCAGCTGTTGGTTAGTGCGTCCCACCTGGCTAGTGGTCTGTGGATGGTAGCTAGAGGACAGGCTGGCAGTGGAGTACATCTAAAATTGGGCAGTGAATTGGGGCCCTCTGTCTGAGATGATGCCCTGAGGAAACCCATGCAGACGCACCACATGCTCCAGTATCAACTCAGTGGTTTTTTTGAGCTGAGTCTGGTCAAGGGCAAAAAACGTACAGCTTAGGAGAAACCGTTGACTATTGTCATAACGTTGTTATTGCCATAAGAGTCCTGGAGGCCAGTGACGAAGTCGAGTGTAAATGTGAGACCAAGGCTGTCGAGGCACTGGCAGGGGTTGAAGATCTCCCACCGATGGAGTGTTTGGGACTTTGGCCTGGGCCCAGGTGGAGCAAGCCCCAACAAATCTTCTGGCATTTCTGGTCATGGTAGGTCACCAGAAGCGCCAGGGTGTGCCACAGGCTAGGGTGGCTGGAGAAAGCAGAGGAGTGAATCCACTGCAATGCCTCAGAACAGCCCAAATTATGGGCTCTGGCGATGCCCTCGTCTCGAGGTGGGTGCATTGACAGGAGATGGTGTCTGCTTTAGTATTCAAACTGGACTGTAAGATAAGTGGATGTTGAACTGCTCAAAGAACAGAGCCCACCTGGTCTGTCGGGGATTAAGTCGTTTTGCTTGCCGACTGGCTAGCAGGTTCTGGTGAGTAGTCCAAACCAGGAATGGCTCCGAGCTGCTCTGATGCCAAAGCCGCCACTCCTCTGGGAGTCACTTGGCAGCCAGCAGTTCATGGTCCCTGTCTCTGTGGCGCTGCTGAGTGGGGGAGATTTTCCAGGAGAAGGTAGCACCAAGGGTGGAGCTTCTGGTCTGGACCACACTGGGAGAGAACAGCTCCTGCGCCCACATCAGAAGCGTCTACCTCCACCATGAATGGCTTCGCTGGATTTGGATGGATGAGGATGGGTGCAGACGTGAACTGAGCCAGTAGGTTCTGATAGGTGGCCTCAGCCGGGAGGGGAGGGAGTGGAACTGCCAAGAGGGAGTTTGGTAAGAGCCGTGAGTGGAGCTGCTACTGAGCTGTAGTCCTGGATGAATCGCCAATAGAAGTTACCGAACCTCAGGAAGCTGTCGTCCAGGTACATGAAAACCCACCGGTCCAGCATGTCATGGAAGACATCATTCTTGAAATGCTGGAACATGGAATCACGAGTACTCGTAGTGACCAATGGGGGTGATGAACGGCCACTTCCACTCGTTCCCCTTCTTCACACAGACAAGGCTGTAGGCATTCCACAGTGGAAGAGGGTGATGGTCCTTGATGGTGACCTTGATGAGCCCCCCAGGAGCGTATCCAGGGCCAGATACAAAGAACCCGGCAGTAGAAGAAGTAGAGGGGCCAGATGAAGCCGCTGCAGATGACTTCGGCTATGCACTCCTCCATAGCCCTGTTCTCCTCGGGGAACAGACGATCTGGAGTATCTTTGCATCCAACAGTTTTGTGTGAAGAATAAATGTACAGTCTCATATTTTCTCACCATATATTACATATTCTCTTTTTTATGTCCACACTCAGTGACTTGTTCTTCTTGAACTGTTACTTAGAAAAGAAAAGATTTGAGGAAGGGGGTAGCATGTGCTTTAAAGAACTGGCACATTTCATTACAGCCTTTTGTGTTTATATATACGAAGAGATAAACGCCATAGGTGACGCATCTTTTAAATGTAAATAGAGAATTTGTAAAGGCACTGATTATGAAAAGGATCTGAAATACGTGAATCTTACTAACTCACTTCTGCCGTTTTTCAAATGGCTTTTAAATGAGTAAGCCTGACGTCAAAGTCAGAAAGGGCTCAAGGAAAATGGATTAAAATACTTGGGATAAATTCTTGCTTGGGTGCCTAAAAATGAATTTAATTGACCACTAAAGTGAAAAAACTCCTCATAATAACTTACAATTAATACAATTGACTTTGATGCAAGATCCTAAAGACCAAATTTCTAATTATTCTCCTGTTCTTTTTGGAGCAGAATGTG
This sequence comes from Arapaima gigas, assembly GCA_900497675.1. NCBI lineage: Eukaryota > Metazoa > Chordata > Actinopteri > Osteoglossiformes > Osteoglossidae > Arapaima > Arapaima gigas. Next base: position 57,439 of record UFQX01000538.1, on the reverse strand, counting down.
TGTGTTAAACACACATTGTTCACAGTAAATATGCTGCATAACAGTGGGATTTTGAAGAGTCTTTTCAGGATTCCTTACCAGACGCTGCATCCCGCTGTGATTTTGTCTCACTGTTAGCGGGTTGGTATTGTGCAAGTTTGTAATATTTGGTTGCCCATTATGAACATGACACCACTGCTGTCCAGAGTTAGCTTCAGTTGCTGCCAAGAGTTTGTTGGATGTGATTTGTGTGTGAGCGAGTGCTTTGCAGCCCGACAAAATAAACATGCTGGTGGGAACAAACCTTTTCCCTTTTCTCCCCTTTTTCTTTCGTTTCCCACGGTACTGATCATAAAGGCATCTCCAAATACTTATTTTCAGAGCTGTATCTGTTGCCTTCTGTACAACTTCCAGAGGCCTTGCGTTTGCATGGGCGGGTGAAGGAGGAAGGTGTCCGCCTCAATCCTTGATGTTTACATCTCACAGATGCTTTAAGTAGACGAGGAAAATGTGGAGAAGAGTTTTGCTCTTTTTCCTTTTTTCCTTCTCTGTTTCTCTGTGGTTGAAGACGGATGGTTGTGCATCTGGGAATCTCGCTTTCGATCTACGCTCACAGCGGATGAGACCTTTGAATACATTTTCAGAATTTTTTTTTTTACCTGCTTTTAGATGCACAAGAGGATATTCTGATGTTGTTGAATTGAATCATTGAACACTGCAGCTCAGGCCTTGACTGTCAGGTACCCGAAAGCTGCAAAAAACAATTCAATTCAAATAATTCACTTTGGACCGGAGACACACTGTGGTGCTTTGTGACCTCAGAGGCTTCACTGTACCTAACCTTGTGTTTTATGTTGAGATTTAACATGCTGATAGAATTACTTCACACCTCCATCCCTGGACACATCAGTGTACCTCTATCAGACCACAGGTGGGACCCTGACAGCAATACTGGGTGGCAATATCACAACCTTCTTTTCCAAAAATCATGTCATTATTTAACAAACTGCTGACATCTGCTGGTTGAAGAAAACATTCTATTCTTTTTTTCCCCTTTAAAAGACAAAGATGTGTCATTCACTCCATCTGAATCCTCCTGAGTTTTTGCAGACCACACTGAGCTCCAGCTGCTGTCTGAATCAGGCGCTGCTGTTCATAACCTCACGAACTTGGGAGTTACTGTCTTCTGTAATTATATCCGCTTCAAATTTTCTCCTTTTGCGCAACCCTCAGTTGGCCAAGGCCTACATTTACATTTTTGGGTTTACTGCTGGTCAGTGCTGTGCCAGGCAGCAGGGAGCAGAAATAATAAAAGTTCTATGAATAACTGCAAGAAACACGGCGCGTGTCCTTCTCCACGGCACCGATGTCTCTGAGATGAAGAGGGCGACCAAAGCAATGAAGCCTTGGAGCTTCTGGATGTGAATTAATTGATTCTGGAAAGAATTGGACTTGAGGGACTTGCGGTTTCATGTCACTCTCAGAATGTAATATATGTGTGTAACAGGCAAGGATGTGGTCGGTCTGGGCCGAGACCAGACGTGGTAGGAATGCATGGATTTATGATGCATAAAGATCTAACTGCAATTTGGAAAATAAAGCTGGCGCCTGGACCCCTCTGTGTTACAATCATTCTGCCCCCTGCAGTGTGAGAGAAACAGGTAGACACAACACACATATTAAAACCTACAATACTGTGTTCATCCATGTTGAGCCCAACAAAACCCCATAATCAAAACATCCAAATGCTGGGAGAGAGTTTCATACATTCACATTTTTAACTTATTATCTACCTACAGCAGTTCAGGTGTGGCTGAGTTTCTACTGGGTGCTCTGGTTTCCTCCCACCATGCAAAGACATACATTTCAAATGAACTAATTGTTGTAAATATTCTGTAGTGTGAGACTGTGTCAGTGAATCAGTGCATCTGGCCACCCTGCGATGGACTGGCATTCCACCCAGGGACGGGATTCTGGCATAGGCTTGCCTAAGAAAGTTAAGTGGTTAATGAAAATGGGCAGAGAAACTGAGTATTTGTTTGACATTAAAATGAATTGTACGGATGTTTTGTTCAGCAAATTTCACTTTTGCCACAAGAAATGCAGACAACAAAGCCTATGCAAAGTGCTGGGGTTACATAAGACAGGAAGGGCATCGGTTCCGTTACACATCAGAAGTGGAGGAAATGAACAAGCACCCCCCCCCCCCCACTGTCGAAAAGTCCTGGATTACAGTGCTGGTAACAGCTGCCGGATTCCCCACGGTGTGCATTTTTTAAGCTTAAATCATTTCACTGCTTCACTGCATCAAACGCGTGAGCTGAATTGCACCACCGAGTGACACACTTGTTCACCTTAACGGAAACACAGTCCACATAGGTGAAGCTTAACGCTATCAAAGTGCTCCGTTTAGAATAAATGTATGTGTGGAGCTTTGGCGTGGAACAGGCAGAAGGTGTTGGGCGACACCCTGCTGTCCACCCCATGGTAGTTTACAGTATCAAGGAACAGCTGCTGGTGAATAAAATCACAGTCCAGCACCATCATTGAACGCAGCTGGTCTGAAGGCTGTGAGAAATTTAGGGAAAATATCTGTGGAATTGTGACACTCCACTGTTGCTACATGTGTAGCATTTTGGCTAAAGAAAACAAACATTTCTGTTTAAAACACACTTTAAACATTTTTCATTCATCCATCCAATCATGCATTACTGTTAACCGCTTAATCCTGAGCAGGGATAAAAAGCCTTATTTTGCAGGTTGGTGAAACTTGCTCTCGCTATATATTAAATAAGTGCTGCTGGTGATTTTGAGATATTCTAGCTGCAAAATGCAGATCGTTTTACCTGGGAGCGTGTTCAGGGTGGCAGGATTTCTCAGCGAGTGATGCTGCTGCCTCCAAATGTCTGTGCCAGTTGGGCGTGATCTTGAGTCCGGCTCAGTGTGTGTGGCCCCTGCTCAGGATTAAGCGGTTAACAATAATGGATGGATGGATGAAAAATGTTCAAAGTGTGTTTTAAAACAAGCTCTGAATACACTGTTGCTATGCATACAGATTTACGAAAAGTATATAAATGATATTTAATATCACGTCTATATTTTGGATTTATTCTAGCAAAGTTTATTCAGTACCTGAATTTATAGAAAATGAGCACAGCGTAGATGCTATATGTTCTAAAAAATGCAGGGGTTGTGTCCAGTAATGTGTGAAAATCATGTCGGAAGGACTTTTGAGAATGAAAAGCCTGTTAGCAAAGTACAAAACTACAAGTATGTTGACATTCTTTGTTGTAGATAAAGTTGCAGAACCTCACACAGAGAGAACATACAGACACCCCTTTCAAGCCTAAAGATGCAAGCATATGACAGAACATTCTGGAATTACTCTACAGAATATTTGGTTGCTGAGTCGACATTTTCTTGGCAGCACATCCTCCAGGTTCTCTGCATACAAGAGTTATGAAATTGCAGCATCAGATACTTTAAATAATTCATAAATCTGATATCCTAGTGTTAAATGTCAGCTATAATGAATTTCTTTGATGTGATATTTTGCTTCCCAGTTGTCATTTTAAGAGGTAAAACCGACAGATACAATAACTTTCCTTTTTTGGGCTAAAGCTCAGGGTGTGGCACAGACCTCATGCTCACGCTGTATTAACTGAGGCGGACACGTGCTCCTTCACTAACAAAACACACCGTCGACACACAATAAACTAATACAGCAGCCATACGTGGAGTGGGTAACGTCATGGCAGCTCGTGTGATAGCTGGTGGCCCTTCGCTGTGAGAAGTGCAGGATGAGAAGATGGCCACAGAAGATTGTAACACAGTCAGTGTTCCAAAACAAAATGTTTATCGTAACCTAAATAAGGCCACGTTCATAGTAAACTTCTGGTGGAAGGCAAAAAGTGTATTTACGAAACGGACTGGGTTTAGCTACACCCACTAAATGTAAACACACGCAGTTCCTACATCCTGACAATAAATATTTAGCTTAATAATGCAATTATGTGTAATTAATATGAATACATCATCTTAACACAGCATTTAATGCTTAAATATCATGTACTAATCAACTGCACAAATTTCTAGAACTAAAGTGTTTATAGAAATTGAAAATGTTCAAAATTAATTATTCAGTGTACGACATTAATTTAAGAATAAATTAAGCATCTTCACGAACACATTTCATTAATCATTGAAGAGGATTAATTTAAATTAATCATTGAACAGGATCTGCTGAGATAAAGAAATTCTCAGTGGAGCTCAGGGCTTCTATCATGTTAGTGATTATACTTTCAAAGTATGTGGTCCCAGTAGATCTTTAAACTTCTGAGGTACCAAAGAAATGATTGTGATTCTTACCTTTTAACAACATGCTTTTCTCCTGAATTACCTTTCTAGGGATCAGACTGATGCAAATACATAGAATCGGACTGCTTTGGAAATTAGGTGATCACTTTCAGCAGAATTAAAAGAATCGGCAAAATTGGAGGAGAGTATCAAGATGACAGACACAACACTGGTTTCTAGTAAAGGGAGACCACACAGCAGGAAGGGGGAAAAAATGCGGGGTCCAGACAAGCAATGACACGCACTCTGATCTTCTGTTCAGGATGTCGCATGAGAATTTGACAGTCTGGCCAGAGACCAGGTTTCCACACACATTTCTTGTCAACACTAAATTTATCACGGCCCTCAGCTCAGGCCTCTGCTCCCCGGCTTCACGTCTCTGAGGCTGTCATTTGTTGGGCGCCATGTCAGATGTGACAGCAGCCCTACCTGAGCTGAGGAGTACAGCATCTAATTCCTGGGCAGCAAATCCTCTTACTGAGGGTCAGTGTGATGCTCAGGTCTAATTCTTCAAAAGTCCCTGAGGCCCTGCCCACCCATCCCAACTGCTGTACCCCAGACAACCTTGAAGCAACCCAGGCAGTGCATAGCAGCTACTGCTGACTGACCAAGTTACTCTGGTAAGGAACACATTCTTTCATTTTATAATATATTATAACGTCATGACACGTAATTGTTTAAGAAGCATAAAGGTGTTAGATGTTACAGCTATGAAAATGAAGTCTTTCTGTAGCATTCTTTGCAACTGTTATGGACACTTAAAAAGTTTATTCTCAACTGTCTATTAAAATAAAACAGGAGAGATGGATCTGAAAACAAAATAACTCTGTTTGTTAGAAGGATGGTGCCACAGGTAACACTGCTGCCTCACTCTACCTGGGTTCAGGTTCAAATCTGGCTCAGCCTGTGTGGAGTTTGCATTTTGTCCCCATGTTTGCACGGGTTCCTTCCAACAGTCCAAAGCCGTGTGTTTCAGGTTAACTGATTACTGTACATTTCCTCTATTTTGTGTGTGTCTGTGTGGCTATCCTGGACAACAATGATTTAATTACTCCTTATTTGATAAAGCAGATCTAAGGTTTGTTAACTTGAAACATTAAAATTCTGTGCTGTGCAGATAATCAGTTCAGGCAAAAAACACCTTCATCACAAGACGTGTGGGGGATGTCAGTGGTGGGAAAATGAGGATTAAGATTAATGGGAGCTTATCTGAACCCTCACCTGTGCTGAAGCTCAAATGCAACCATACTGCAAACTCAGCAGATTTCACTGAGAAGCTCCTTTGACTGCTTGAGGTGCTTCTGAGGAGTTAATGGCAGGCAACCTATTTTCATCCCTGGAGAGTCTTACAAATCCAAAAATGTATCTTTAAACAAGAACATTAAGAAGAAATGGTCATTCTTCGTCAGTGTGAACAGAGTGTTTGAAGCCAGCTGATCACCTAGACAATCCCCGCATCTTTAAAAGGATTATCACATTACTTGGTAAAAGTGCCACTTTCGATATTAATAAGCTTGTATATATGACAGACTCAAACTACAAATGTAAAAATATGTAATTTATTCATTATACTTTAAAGGCTGATTGTGGATGGAGCTGTGGAAACAGACTGGAGAGGTGAAACACAGCAGATTTTCACCAAAAAGGTGAAAATTTACACAAAACAAAATTGAAGCCAAATGACAGAATGCAAGAGAAAGTGGGACGGAACAAATGCAGCACCTTTGCTGTGACCATCTGGCAGCACGTGAACGTTCTACTCTTTCCCCTCTCAGACATCTGCTTATACCTCCATATTGTGGGATGGGGGCAGGCAGTGGCCTGACCACCCACATATGAAAATGCATTTCAAGGAAGGAATTCAATACATGCCTGGGCAGCATCCACATGGAACAGGCACAGTGGACATAACTATAATCCTTTAATCCCCATCAACCTCGACTGCACTAAGTGATGCTGGCAGCTTCACACCTTGCTGCACACAGTGACAAGTGAGGACCACTCACGCTAGCTGGCTGACAAAAAAAAAACAAAAAGCCGCTTCAAGCCCCACAACAAGACTTAGGAAAATTAAACCTGCTTAACAGACCCAAGGGATGCACTTTTTTACAGCTTCTTTAGATAATTTACCATCTGGTATTCATTAATGGTTCATTGTTTACTCTACTACCTGCTGTGGATTTTTGAGGAATGCAAGCACCTCTGGTCAGAGAGCCTTGGGTGGTCTGTTTTATGGGTGTGACTGGAGTTTGAGAGTACAAAAATGGCGAAGTGATGTGCTGACGCAGCCACCTGCGATAGTTCACATCTGGCAAAACTCTGCAGGTCTGTAATACACCATTTTAAAGTTTGACCCTTATTACTGAGACTTAAAAGAAATGTGAATTATGATAAAGTTTCGTTCCAGCAGCAGTAGTAAACATAACCGGTACTTTTCCAACATATTTGTGCTGAGTAAAAGAGGAAAAAACATTAAGCTTTGATCACTTCCTGGGTGTGACACTGATAAGTTACTAAGCCATTACTTGCATTTGAGGCATTTAATAAATCATATTGTTGATTCAAAGTTCTCAAAGCATTAGTTTTCCAAAAACTTTTTCCATCTTTCCAGTATTATAAACAATTCTTGTTCATGTGAAATAAAAAGACCAACTACAGCAGTCTTAATGTGACTTAATATGAGGCAATGATAAGCGCAGAGAAAAAACACAAAGATTGTGCAGGAGCTCTTACCTGTGCCTCATCTTTTACCCATCTTCCCCTCCTTTCTCTTTTGCAGGAAAGATGTCTTCTCCAGTTGCAGATGAGGAGGAACTACTAGCAACACACACAGGTGAGGCAGCAGTTCAGTGGCCATGCACCATCACGTGACAGTCTCAAAATAAATCGTTTAATATTAGTCATTTGAAGTCATTGGGGATGTTTTGGCACCACGAATGAAATAAATCAGTGCCGATTGTCTGCCAACATCAGCCCATCTAAAACGGCCTAGACACACTAATGACTCTCACCTCTTTCTTCAGAAGCACACTTACCAGGACTACTGTATGTCTTCATTTGAATCCTTTTTAGGTCCCAAGGGGGTCATTCATGATTGGAGGAAGTTCAAGTTGGAGAGTGAGGATCATGAAGCTATACCTCCTGGCAAGCGGGAACTCCTGAGACAGATGTCCAACCCACAGAAGCCCGAGGAGTGTCGTGAGAGGGCCAGCCGCAAGGTCAGCCTGGAAAGCTTGCATACGGGCGAGTGGGTCCCATAATCATAAATGTCAGGTCTGTCTTGCTTGAAGTACATCCACCTTCAGTCATCAAATGCTAGTAGGTGGGCTGAGTTTTGTGAAACTAGTTTTCCTTCTCCTTATTGAAGTAATTTGTGCCTGAAAAACTCTAAAGCAAACACACTATTCCCATTAGCTTCAAATGTAAACGCCGTTGTAAGCCCCAAACTGATATTATGCTACAATATCGCCAACTGTCATTACAGTGGACAATTAACTCAATAGTTAAAATTTGTTCTAACATAATATAATCAGGCAGCTTCCCATCACTGCAGAATCCTGTACAGAGTCTACCTGTACTTGTATAGTCCAGGTGGCCACATTTTCAGTTTCAGCTTTTCGTCCTGCTCTGCCCCACCGCTCCACAGATGAGCACACAGGAGTACGAGCTGATCAAGGAGGAGGATGAGAAGTGCCTACGCAAGTACCGTAAGCAATGCATGCAGGAGATGCATGAGCGTCTGAGCTTCGGACCCCGGTTCGATGGCGTGTACGACCTGGAGAATGGCGAAGCGTTCCTGGATGTCATAGAGAAGGAGCACCGGCGGACACTGGTGGTGGTGCACATCTATGAGGATGGCGTTGAGGGCTGCGATGCTTTGAACAGCTGCCTGACCTGCTTAGCTGTCGAGTACCCTACTGTGAAATTCTGTAGGATCAAGGCCTCCTGCACGGGCGCTGGTGACCGCTTCTCGGACAATGTGCTGCCCACCATGCTGGTTTACAAGGCAGGTGAGCTGCTGGGCAACTTCCTGTGCATCACTCAGCACCTGAATAAAGAGTTCTTTGCTGTGGATGTGGAAGCTTTCCTCAATGAGTATGGCCTCCTTCCAGAAAAGGAGTTTGCTGCCTGTCCCAACGACGACGAGGAAGCCGATGTCGAGTGATATTTGCTTATACACAAAAAAGCGCTTGTTCAATTTTACCTGCTGCAAACGAATATTTACAAAAACGTGTGGAAACTCTTAAGAATTACAGTGCTTTCAAAATGAAGCCATCATGGTCAATTCACGGCAGTCGACCTGAAATTAGTTCAGCTGGTTGCACAATTCTTCCAATGACGTGCATTTTAATGTAGAGCTTTAAGTTAAACATCATATCCAGGAATAATGCTTTGACCACTCAAATAAAAAAATTTAACGCGTTACCATTACTGCAGTTGTATGAATCCATGAATTTAAAAAGACATTTAGTGATTTGTTTTGGCTAGTGATGAACTGTATTTTACCATTATGATGTGTTAATAATAATGTAGATGTTACTTTTGCTGCATAATTAAACAATTTGCAATGGTATATTCTGTACAAGGTCCATTTTGATAACTGTACCTATAAAGGAAGTACGTGACAGCAACCCACAAGATGGCATTTTTTCCTTTTTGCATCTACATGATGAAGCATTTTAAGGGGGGACAATCTAGATTAAGACTTTCCATCTTTCACACAGGTTCTGCGTAGTGGAACCAGTAAATTGTGTCATTATGAAAGCCCCTTATGAGATATTAAAGATCCAGCAAAGGGACGCTGTGTGGGCTGTAAGGAATCATTGCAAACTATGCTTCTTGGCTACAGTAAGAAATTCCAGGTTGATTTTACCGGCAAAAGAAGTTAGAGTGGAAATTACTACAGACCAGTATGTTTAAACTGGCAATTCATATATCCCTCAATTCATACATACCATACTTACTCTTGGTAATAACTTTTCATCGTGCTCAAAATACCCATACATTTTGGAACAAAACAATTTTAATAATTATGAATCCATTGTCTGCCAATAGTAATCTGATAACACACAGCTGTTTGAAATTTATAACTGCACGTTTCCAGTTATCCACCAAAAAATCCAGTACAGACACTGCTCAAGATACAGGTCTTTACATGGAGTTTTCACCTATATGAGTGAAATTATTTCATGCCCTTTAAGACCTAATACAAGGATGATTTTTTTGCATGTACGAAAAACAAGAGAGGAACATGGGGAAAGTCTGCATCATAACATAATCCATTCTAGGAGCAGACAACAATAATTTGGGAGTTATCAATTTAATGAGCATTTCTACTTCTAGTTTTTACATGAATTAGTCAGACAGTCCCACAGATTTCATTCACAAGCCACATCTGTTTTTGTACATTAAATGCTTTCATTCCCAGAAGGACGGTTCTACTTCTGAACTGTGTTTGAAAGTTTTCTGCTTCAGGTTTTCATATTAAATGGTATTACTTCATACAGAGTCTGCCACCCACCCATTGTCCACAAGCACATTTACAGTGCAGGATCTCTGCCATCTGGGGATTATCCTGGAAACAAACAAAAACACACACATTCATTCACACCAGCTTACAGTCACAAGTTCACGTGAAACATGTCTTTGGACTGGGGAAGAAAACTCATGTGAACATGAAACCTATCCCTGAACCCAGGGATATTCAGGAGCTGGGCTGCCACCATCCTTACAAACTCCCATTTTATCATCATACAGACAAGCTTCCATAAGGCATATTTACTTTGTTCCACGACACTTTTTTCTTTAAACTGCTGTATGTTTTAGAAGAAAATAACATCACAAAATAACTTGAAACACAAATTCTTGTCTGCCTCTTACACTCCGAAATGTAAGACATTGCCAATAACATGTGGCAGAAAAATGTGAATCTGAAGTACTTGCCCTCTAATGAGGAACTGCTGGGAGGGAGTTTTAGTGTTGTGCGGCAATGCATTCCATCTAGGAGGTCTCCCCACAGGAGTTTCATGGCAACATTTGGGTGCCACCCACAGTTTCGTGTAATGTGCTTTCTCCCCCACTCTGACAAGTCCCAACAGGAGTCCACTGTGCACATGTCCCCATACACACCCATGCTTCACCTCACCCCTTTGTGTCTCATAGGTGCTTGAGCTGAACTCCCTCCTGGTGTGTTTTATGCTAATAACTTCTACATCGCAGCCACAAAGAGCAACACCTGTCGCAACACGACAGGACAACAGGGGGGTGAACACCAAAAAACTCAACGAGTGATTTGGATTGGAATCAAAACTTACTAACTCACAAGACTGGTTTTACTACAATTACAGTATTTACCAAAAACTCAACTTGCCCAAAGTCGGATTCATGAACGTTGCTTGGAAGTAGATGTCAGCCATTACCTCACATGCAGTGTAACTGAAGCCTAAGGATAACAAAGTGAGGGGCAAGTTGTCCCAGTGTTCAAACAAACATTGATTTTCCCCAGCATTGCATGTCCCTCTTTTGACTACTATTGTTAATATGCTCGGACCTAACCCCACATCTGTTCCCTATAATAAGGCGATAACATCGTATTTCCTGATTCCGCTAGAGATGATACTAGTGCAGTAAACTGTGGGGAATGCAACCTGACTCAGATCAGAACAGTATTAGTGTGTGACAACAAATCAAAGACAGATCAAAAGCCATGAAGTGGAGTTCTTACTGTAGCTCAGTTACAGCATCTCCAATGTTTGTCTTTCTGGGATATGGCACTCTAGTTGCTCGGCTCAGACAAACCAGGGACTGGATAGAACTTTACAGATGTCATTTGAGGATAGTTTAATGTTCACATAAACAATTATCTAAAGGACACCAAACGAAAACTGGAAGTTTTTATTTACTTTACCTGTGTTTGACATGAGCAGACATGCATTCCTTTAGCAATCAGTCACTGAGATAAAGCAGAGATGCTGCTGTGGCGAGCGCTGCGACTCCAGCAGCTACTGCCACACCTGCATAATGAAGACAAGATGAGTAATACACAGGGTGACTACAGGGGCTCTGATTGTCTCAACTATTACTCAACACTTACTTTAAACATATTGCCTCATGAGTTTGTACAGATTATGTTGTACTTCATTTGCACGCAAGTTTTCAGTGGTAACCATAATACGTTGTGGAGAAAAGCTATCATATCAACATTGCTGTCAGGGGTCAAATACTAGCTAAGACTTCCTGCTCAGCTGCGCTTGTAAAACCCAAGCCAAAAAAATCATAGAACAAATTTAATAACAATATCAAATTTTAATAGACTAAACAAGTAAGAAATGACCAAACAATTTACGAATGAACTGCATAATGTTAATTAGTAGCTTAAGGTTTCAGACATTTGGCCATTTATCTGTGTGACTTACCTAAAAAAGCCACAGAAATGAAACACCACAATTGTATTGTTTCAAAAACATTAATGAGAATAATTTGTGGGATGTGGCACAATCAGTTATTCTATATACAACTATAAGACAGAAATAATGGGAAAACCTACCAATATAATGATGATTGAACTTCTGGTTCATGGGGGGTTCATCTGGGCCCTGCAGTACTGCACCATCTGCACATTCTCCTGAAGTAATTTCTGAGTAGGCTGCTAGGAAAGTACCAATTTTGAATGGTGGCATTCTTGACAAACTGAAACTGAAACTTATTTTGAATTTCTAAAGAAGGATAAAACACTTCCCATTTATGATGACATTCGTAAATAAAAACAAGACTGCAGAGGTAAATGCCCAACTAAACATAGTCTGTGTGCTGAAGTTCCTAATAAGTGAATGTATTTCAGATAGTAAAGGACAGAACTAATTAATTTTTTTTGCCATTTATGTAAATATATTACAAAATCTGAGGCATGTGATCTGGCGTAGGTTTGATGGCCAGTCTAGGGGAAGTCCGTGTTTTACTTGAGTTTCCTGCCACAGTCCACGTGCACATTTTTCAGGTGAAATGGTGACTCTAAAACTTCCCATAATGTGTGTATCACTGTGTGCTACTTTGCTTTCTAGTGTGGATGGTTAGACATGTATAAGAAACAAAAACTATTAATTGTTAAATATACTCCTAATAAACTTATAAAAATAGACAGGAAACAGTGATTTTAACCTTTACTGCCTACATTAAACTGTGCGCTACGCAAACTGCATCTATTGGTTCGGGTGTGCATCAAATAAATCAAACAGAATCTTACTAGCAATACCTTCCTGGGTCAGGTCTATGTCCTCTTCTGCGATGTCACGGTCCAGCGTCTCTTTCAGGCGCTCACTCACCTCTGCTGTGCCCTCATCAGGAAACATGTAGTCACAGACAGAGAAGCCGGCACCAGGCACAGGCGCAAACACCCGCCGTGGCAGGGACTGCTTCTCTCTAACTGCACCTGGCAGAACAAAGTCCCTGCAGTCAGTCAGATCAACTACCCTCACCTGATAACACACTCCCAAATATGTCCATATATTCAACAGGAACGCTCCATTTCTCTAATTTAACAACAGTACATATTTAAAATAAGTGACAAAAAACATGACCACACAGGGATAATAATAATAAAAAATAAAACAGATTATTGTTTTAAATTTCAGAAAAGTGCAACACTTTCTTCTGCACACTTGTGCACAATCTTGAAATGTAGTTTAACAAAAATACAGGTCAATGCTTCCATCTAGTGGCTACAAAAATGTTTGCAGAGATATAAAAACAAATAATAGGTTTCACTGCTTCAAGGAAGGCTTCTATTATGAGAATTCCAAGCAGTAAAATTGGACTATCAATCCACTGACAAACACATTTCAGCTCAGAATATGGGTTTTTGAGACCAGAACACACCGCCCCCAGACACAGGATGAAAAGACAACCTTATCTATATTAAAATTTTATAAAAGGCAAGACCATAATCACTGACAGTATGATTTCATTTACTATTATTCTTTTGATATGTCTGAACAGGGTGGGGTTATGAATGATTACAGTTATTATACTAAAAGAAGTGCCTCATAAGGTCTTGTTATTATTTTTATTATTACTATTATTATGTGGTACAATCAAATAGTTCTAAGACTGGAGGCATTGTGGTGCTGCTGAACTTGCAAACCATCCATGCATGTGGCACAGCAAGGTCACGCAAGGTTCAGGCTTTGAACTTGTTCACTGTACCCCATGATCTTTGTTTTACATAACACATTTAAAAGTAGCTTCTGGAAGGACAAATTAAAGCAATGAACTAAAGATTAGAAGAACAAAATATAAAAACTACAACAATAAAACAAAAAACTACATGTACTATTAGTAAGCAGTTGTCCAGTGCAGGGCCACTGTGATCTACAGCATATCATGAAAGCACAGGTCGTGAGGTAGGGTGAACACTGGACAGGACACCAGTCCACCATAGGACAGTCACACTCACATTCACTCACACAGACTAACAGAAGGCCAATTTAGAGCCACCAATCCATGTGAAACCCGTTGTTGAACTGCGTAAGAGAGACAATATGTGAACTCAGCACAGACTGAGGCAACAGCTCTACCTTTGTTTTGTGAGAATTCAGTTTATGAGCAGATTTTTAGGAACAAATCATGCTTGTTGTGCAAAAGAAAAGCTTGGACTGTGATGTAAGAATGAGAGATGCGTGAAACTTACTATTAGTTTCTGGCAATACCAATTATGAAAAACTAAAAATAAGGAAATAAAGCCCAAAAACAACTAGAGAAGACAAGTCAACGTACCTTTTCCCCCATCTGACTGACTCATGAGGAGGTCTTCAAAGAACATTTCTGTCCTGTAGGACACTGTGTTCATTATGTCCCTCTTTAAGGCCTATTGAGAAAGGAGGTGGAGTCTAAGAATATCTGGTAGAAGCTCAGAGACCAGTGACTGGGGAGGGGGGGCACACAGGGTGACCCACCTTTGCAGCCTGCTTGGCTTTTGCCTTGCTGCTGTGAACATAGGCTCTGCAGTGCACAACCCCTCTGAGCACCAGGACACCACCAGACATCTGCACCGAAGCACTGGTCCGCAACTCCTCTCGCTGTTGATCTGGCTGCAGGAGACCACAACAACAGGCCAGGTGAATCTCATGAAAACTCGTCAAAATGTAAGCATTCAAAAGCCGTGCAGTAGAGTCTCTTACATTGTGGACAAGGATTTGGGCACGGAGGTTTGTTGGGAGGGCCTTTATGTTCTTCTTCTGAGGAAGAAATCCAGTTTTGCTATAAAGAACTTTGCTGATGAAGGCAACATCATCTTTGTACAAAGTATCTTGTATGAGAAAGTTGTGGAATTCACGCACCTGTCCTGAAATGAGTTCAAAGTCACTGCTTGCACACATGCCATTAATGAGACAAGTACTGGATTCAATACGGTTTCCCCATTTCTGAAGTCCAACCTGAAGAAAACAGCATGGTTGTAAAAGATGCAATATAAACAAATTGCACTGAAAACAATCAGAGTATGCTTAACACTAAAATGAAACATTACAGCCACACAGTGATGGTACTTTCTTAAAACCTTGGAGTTTTATGGGAACTGAGCATTACCTTCATGTGTCTGTCCGGGTTTTCTGACATATTCGATATAGGGAACTTTACATGTAACTCAACGGAGCACTTCAACACCAACCAGGAATTGGACCCCCCCCCCTGGTATTTCCAATCTGCAGGCTTGGCAGAGCTCTGAAAAATAAGGATTTCTAACATTTAAAATATGACTCCATTTCTAAACAGCTTTGACTAATACAAAAAATATAATTTAGAATACATAATAAACCAACAATGGCAGTCAACAAAAACAACAATAATAATAACAACTCATCTATAAATCTTATTAAAAACTATCATAATTTCATACTCACTTTGGGATCTCGCACATCATATGTCCGACAGACAGCTCTGTAATATTCTAGTTAAGACACATCCCGCAAATTCCATTTTAACCCCTTATTTGTAAATTGTACAAAAAATGAATTCAAAATATGTGTTGTAATATCTGTTTTCCTCATTTAGTCTAAAGTAGCTGAGTCATCTGGCATAGCCTGGGTCAGAAAGTAAAAAGGTAGAAAGGTAAGCAGTAACAAAATATGTAACACCAAACTTTATTACCCTTACATCACTAATATGTGTAGCGCTTTGTGTGTCAAGTATAATTTCTTAATCATTTGGATATCTTTACTTTGTGTTTTTCCATCCAGTACATCCCACTGATGTGGAAAGTAGCTAAAACCAGTAAAGCCAAGTGCATATTCCCTCTGCTTAAAGTGAGAGCATTTTAGTGGGCCTACAGTTATCATCCCCACTTTCAAAGATATTACACAGTGCTTGGCATTTAGATCTATTTACTGCTGCAGAGCAATGTACCAATCAGATTTAGAATGTTTTCATATAAACAGGAGACTCTCTTAGGTTAGTAAATACCCTCACATTGTGTGCAACAGTTTTTTTGTATTTGCATGCATGCAAAAACAAATTAATCCCTCTAACAACCTCCTAAATGAACTGAAGGCTCTGTTTATTTTCAGTCTTACCTGATTCACAAAAGGATACTTTCTTGTTTTTGAGCAAATATGAAGCCCTACTCTTTCAGACACATCGTCCTCGTTGAGACTCCATAACTGTCCTTTAGATACAAGTTTTTCAACAGCAAAGACCAACTGTAGGGAATGCAAGACAATTTAAGAATATACTTCAAAGGAACACTTCTGTATGAAATGAAATTTACTGTGTTTATATCCAACATAAAGGAAAAACAAGCCTTCCAAGCCCCTGATCCAAAAAATATATTTTCATGAAACAGATGTATCCTTGGCTGTGCAACTCAAGACTGCCCCCTCAGGGCTCCAGGCTAAAAAACAGAAAAATCACAATACATTCTGGCTGTCTCTGTCACATCCCAACCAGGCAAATTCCTGAAGCTTTGATGCTATGTTGGCTCAGGTGTTTTAGGTATGTTCTTGTGAGATGGCTGTCAATATACATGCTCATTCATGTCCTCTTCCGGCTCACTCATGCTAACCGACTGCAAGTCGGTTGATGCAAGTGTTGATAACGATTTTCAGCTCGATGTACAAGGAAACCATAAAAAGTCTGAAATTTTTCGCTTTGCAATAGTTCGTGCATCACAAGGTAAGCAAAAGGTTTAGGAGAAAAAAGTGATTTTACATGATGTAACTGAGGTTACATAACTGGCCCTGCTATTTTGCAACCCTAAATTAAATGAAACATGCATGTGATGCTTCACAAAATGTTAGCATCAAAAGATGGCACTGTACAAATAGGAAGCAAACAAGAAAAAAAACACACTTTATAAACTCATGCTAACAGAAAACTAATAGTTGCACTTGGTAAGCTGTCACATGGTGGCTAAATAAAAATGATCATTTGTCAATTTTTCTTTTTGGTTGCATTTGTGACCATTTTAGTCACAGTCTGGAGCCCTGCACCTGTAAAAGATGGAAGTGAATGAACCTGAGAACCGAGATGTCTCACCCGTCTCAATGTATTCTGGGCTTCTTTTTCCAGGTCTGGTGGAGTGATCAGAAAAACACCAAGGACAGAAAAACCACCAGGTAAGCTCCAGGAGACCTTTTAATTAAAAATAAAAATAAAATGTGCATGTGTGTATGTGTGTGTGTGTATGCCATTCGTTTTTTTATACAGACCACATAATCAAACAAGCACTGAAAAAAATGGTTCTAGTGCAAGAAGAGAGGCAAACAAAGCCAGTGGACTGTGAAGAAGACAAAGTGAAGTTTTGAGGTGAAGACAAGTGGTAACATCCACAGGTACTCACCTGCCTGGCATGTTGTGTGACCCACTCGATGTCGATGTCACAGAGCGAGCGCAGCGGCCTCTTCTCAGACGGGCCACTCTCACTTTTCTCTCTCTGGGGAGCTTGGACTGCAAGTACCACAAAGTCCCTGTGGGATGAGCTCTTCAAAGGGAAAGAAGGAAAACCACTGTAAGATATTAACATGTTTCGTTCTCTACTACCAGTGCTGTAGACAGACTGTAAAGTGCACATTGTGCATCAATAAATATCCATATGAAAACAATTATTAACCTTACCTGCCCAATTAAGACGCCAGTAACAGAAGACAAATCTGCAGCCTGGAGACTAACCAGGTATTTTTCTACTGAATCATCTACAATGTACCCTCTTCCCATTATGACAACACACTGGAAGGAAAAAGAAAAGTATGCGTCAGGAGCGTGTAGATTAACAGCAAATGCCGTAGCATTCATAGTTACTAGTACCTTTACAAATATAAAAAAAATTTCCAGTAAATGGTTGTCAGCTACCAGGAACAAGCAAAACTTAGAGTGGCTCCTCATATTTCAGCTACAATTTTTGAAAAATACAAACATTTCTCAGTTTATTTATAATTTATGCTTCACCCTTCTCGTCTCTAAAATTTCTGTCTTTTGCAAAGGGACAATGACCTGTGTTTTCTTGTCTTGCCATTTACTGGCAGAAAAACACTCCAGCCCTACAGGAATGTGGGACCAACTTTGTTCAACTCACCTTTAGACAGTTACAGCTTCTGTGTACTGTTCCTGACTGTCGGTGATCAACAGCAAGATATATGCAAGATAAACACTGCAAGATAACAGGATTAACATTACAAGATAAATGCTGCACAAATTGATGCTGAATTTGTCAAAAATTTGTATTAACCAGTGGTTTGGGGTGAAAAGTTATTTTTTAAAGTCATTTTAAAACCTTTATCATTTCAATGCAGCTTGAAGTTAATAAAAATATTAAAAAGAAAACACCTGCAAAGTATCATTTACGATACCTATAGCCATCATTTTTAAAGAATCTTACAGGTCATTAATTTGAGGGACATCTGTTTTATTAAACTTTTATTGACTGTGCAGGAAATAAAAAACGTTTTAAGTAGCCTGGAGCTGAAGAACACTGGACAAACTTGAATGGGAGATAGTGGAAATTAAACATTTTGTGTTTTTTGTAATAAATGAATATATCTTGAATGCAATTTTTAGGAAATAACATAATAAGTGTTTCGCATCTTATGCTTCTGGGATAGGCTTCAGCCACCACAACCTGGTTTTGGAAAAGTGGTCAATGATAGTGAACTTTTTAACTTTTTAAATTTATTATAAGTTTATCTGCAATATTTACAGAAACTAACATGTTAATAAGGGGAAGACCATAAGCATTAATTAGCTTTTTTTGAGTGGGGAACTTTGTAATTATGACCAAATCAAATTACGAACAGGCTTCCAGTCTCAACTGTGTTCATAAGCTGGAGACCCACTGTAACATGTTAGAAAGAACCGCTGGAAAATAATTCAAAATCACACATGAAAATTTATATTCCCTTGTTATGTGTTCATTTCACTTACAGTACCATGAAAAGTCCCCCCCCCCATTTTTGCAGCTTTTTGACATTAAATTTGATCAGATTTCGTCAGTTCTAGAAGCACATGAATGGAGTCAGAGTTTCTATTTAATTTCTATGGTGTGGAAAAAACGTATTATAGACTTGAAAAAGGAATTGATGAGCATAACATAACTATAGCAAAGCATATCTTTTTGTGCACTTTTACATTTAACAAAAACCAAATACATTATTTCAACTAAGAACTTTTTACCAAGTCAAGGATGGTGTAATAGTGGAACAGCGGCTGTTTTGCTGCCACAGGAACTGAACACTTTGCCCTCTTTGAAGGAACTAAGAAAACTGTAAAGGAGATGTCAGGCTATCAGTCATAGTATGACAATGATCCCTCAAAGAACTACTTAGTCAAAATCTGAACCTGAATCTGGCTGAGAAGTGTTAAGACCTGGAAATTTTTCATTTTTCAAAAGCATGCAGACACTGCTGAACTAAAGCAGTTCTACATGGAGCAGTGGACCACTTTACTTCAACAGCAATAACACTGGTCAATAGCTACAGAAAGTTTTTAGTTGCAGTCATTGCTGCTAAAGGTGGCGCTACTACTTACTGCCTATAAAGGGACACTTACTTTTCACCTGTGAAAACTGAATTTTTTTTTACCCTTCACACCAAGAAATGGCCTAAAAATAATACCGGTGTTACTTTTTCTCTTTTTAGCTCCAATCATACTAACAAACAAACAATAAAATCCTATCATATTTAATGTCAAAAATGTGCGACAACAGAGAAACTTTGAATGGGAGCACATACTTTTCCTGGCACTGTGTACGAAAAGAAGTCATAACAGCAACACATCATCGTTTAGGACTCGTTACGTCCTTTTGGATTCATAACTGACTTTCATAAACACTTGAAACACCAAGCTAACAGTACATTCTTTGTTAGTATGCGACTTAAAACTATAAATGTTAGACAAGGCATCAGTTATAATACTTGAAAGAGTGATGCAAGCACAACAGGTTATCAGGATACTATGTAAATTACACATATCAGCCGTTTGCAAAACGCGCTTTATATTAATTTCATTTAAAGTACAAATCTATAAATAAGCCGAGACTCTTGTATTTGCCAGCAGCTTCAGCCTTACCTCAGCTGTACCTACGCGGCACTGATACGAAGGCAGCGCATGCGTCAGTAGTTGTCGCACAAAAATACGTAACGGCGCCTCGAGGAAAGCTTCTCAGCGCCCACAATGCATTGTGCCGTTTCCGACGCGCGAAGAACACGTATTTCTCTCGCGTCTGTGTTTGGCAAGTCGCTCCATTTTCGCTCTGCGAGCAGAGACAGCGTTATTTTCCGGACGATACGGTGTTTGTTCGGATTCGGATCCGACCCCGGACCCGGAGCCGAGTGGCGATGGCGGCAGTTCTGCTGCAGATCCTCGAGCGGGCTGAGATATCGAAACTGCCTAAAGCGGTTCAGAATAAACTGGAGAAGTTCTTCTCGGAGCAGCAATGTGAGATACAGTCCCTCAGGTCGAGCCAGGAGCGACTCCGGGTGGACAGCGGTGAGTGCAGTACACTTACTTGCATACATACGTACGTGTGTGTGTGTACATACAAACATACATCACAGCTCACTATAAAGCAGTGTAGCTTCTGTTAGTAGTGCTGCGCAGACTTTGCTTTTTTGTGGTTCTGTACTTTTGCTTTCTGGGGATATATTCTTTAAAAACTAATAATTTTTCACTTTAATCACTGTTCATCTTTGTTAATTTATGTCCTTGCTACTTTTGAATTACACAGTTTACATACCTGTCAAGTGTAAGCTGGACAGTGTCAGTGATTGAAATCTTTTTGGATTTTGCACCTAAAAACACCATTTCAAGGCTTTATATTTTTTTAACTGGCTGGACAGTTGTGCCAGAATTTATAGTATAAGGTAGTTAATAAGAATGATGAGTCTGAATGTAACTGTTTGAATTTACTGTGATTTTTCACAATTCATGGGGAGACTGACTGCCTGCATCAATCCTTAACTGACCCTAAGCTTGTGTCCACAAACCACAGAGCAACAGTACTTTGAAGTGGAGAAACGACTTGCTCAGAGCCAGGAGCAGTTTGCGCTGCAAGCTCAGGAACATACCAAACTCAAAGAAGAACTTTGCAGCCTCAGTAAGTGTCTGGAGAACTAATCTTCCATAATAATGTTTTTTTTTTAAAATCCTTGAAGCTATTACTGTTTGTGGTGTTAAGGTGAATAGTAAATGAAATGCTTTGTCTGTAGCTGAAGAGTTGAAGAGTTTGAAAGATAAGAACAAAGAACATGAGACATCTGAAGAGAAGCTGTCTTCAGAACAGGTATGGCTGTGAAACAGTACTTGAATAAATGAATGAATTAATGCAGGTGTACTAACCCATGGTTACTGCAGCATACAATGTAAACATACAGAATATGATAAGGCATGATGAAATAAGTAAGTAAAATAATAAATAATGTAAGTTAGACAAAAGGAAAGATGGGAAGAAGTACAATACAGTACGAGGATTCAATTATAAACCTCAATTATTTGAATGACCCAGTGCTGCCTGGAAAGGTAAATAGTAATAACACATTATATATCACCAAACTGCATTACCCTTAAAGTGCTGCATTTAGTACACAAGTATTGTTAGTCATATCAAACAGGTGGATGGCACAGAGACCAACACGTGGGTTGTGGTCCAGTGTAAAGTAGAAAAGTAATAACAGAATATATATCAACAAACTTTATTACCCTTACGTTAGTAATGTGTCCAATGTGTGTCATGTATAATTTCATATCCCATGTGTCCCCAGTTTGGGTCTTTTTACCAGTGCACCCCCTATCCCCTTGTGTGTGTGTGTGTGTGTGTGTGTGTGTGTGTGTGTGTGTGTGTGTGTGTGTGTGGGGCAGAGAGTGAGAATCGATGGCTAGGAGATTCCTTCTCTGTACCACTTCCTCCAAAACGTTATCTCATTTCATCCCAGCCTTCTTAGCCTTCATCCCAGCTTATTTTTTTAATTTTTTAAATTTTTTTTTATCATAGTCACTGACATCACAGCATGAACCAGAATAAAGTGTTTGCATATGCAGCAGGCTTGAAAGGATTGTTCTGGATTGTTCTTTGTTCCAGAACACACTGACCAAAGCCAAATATGAGCTCGAAGCAGAAAAACGAGAACTGGTCAGAATTCTTGAAAAGAAATCTCAAGAAGTGGAACATCTCAGTGGTATGGTTTCTTATACTAGTTATTTCTGTTTTATCACATTTGTAGACCTTTACAATATTGTGCACAGATACAGTGGAAAACTTGTGTAACAGTGATACACTGTGCAGGGTTTAGCCCAGAAGGCTTTCCAGCTCTCTATACACTGTATGCTCAGAACAGAAGGTAAACTGGTTCAGTAATTATATAAAGGTTAATTTGGTGATTCATTCCTTGAAGACTTAAAAAAATACGTAAGATATTAGATATTAAAGATATTATCTTTTTTCCCCCAAGAGGACCTGAAGCGTCTCAATGAAAAGTTGGTGGAAACAAACACGGCAAAGATGGAGCTCCAGCTGAAATTGGATGAACTCCAGCCTTCTGAGGTTTCCCTCAAGGTGAATTGAGTACATCCCATGTGTGGTGTCAGAATATTGCAACATGCTAAGATATTAAAACTTTCACCTTACCAGTACCGAGAGAAAAGAATGGAGCAGGAGAAGGAGCTTCTCCAGAACCAGATAGCTTGGCTAAATGCTGAGCTCAAGGTCAAGACTGAGGAGCTGCTCACAATCTCCCGTGAGAAAGGAAATGAGATTCTGGAGCTCAGGTTTAACCTGGAGAACAAGAAGGATGAGGTGTTGTAATGCTTTTCTGTGGTCTCCTGATTCAAGCTTGTGAAAAGTAATGCTTTCATAGTATGGGGACCATCACTTTTCACTTTGTTCTTGCAGGTGATCAGGCTTCAAGATCAAATTGCTAATTTGACTAAATCTAATGAAAACTTGCAAAAACAGGCTGAGGATTCGATGAATAAGTTGAAAGAGGTAATTTCTTTATATACTTCTATCATTTAGAAGTAAATACTATCCCAGTGAGTTCAGTAATTCCATTTTTTTAACAAGGTGAAAAACCATCACTATAACATGGAAGAGAAGTTCCAAAATGAGCTGAATGCACATGTAAAACTGACAACCTTGTATAAGGTAAGATTCTTTGTAAATGTATTCATACAAGTTTTGTATGAAAGTATACTTGTTATTCCTTGAGGTTCTGTTGCTCATTTTGTTGTAGGGAGCGGCAGCTGACTCAGAATCCAAGTGCGAGGAGCTGAGCCGCACTGTGGAGGAGCTCCATAAGCTCCTGAAAGAAGCAGGAGAAGGTGAGAGACTCATGCTAAATTATGAGGTGCCCCCCCCCCAGCATGACAGGGAAAGGTTGCCCTAAGAGAAAAAGCTTTTTCTACCCGACAGCTAACAAAGCCACTGAGGGGAAGCTTGCAGAAGTGGTCAGTTTGAAGGACAAAATGGAGGTGGAACTGAAGGAGAAAATCACAAGCTTGGAAAAAGAACTGGAAAATGCCAACACGCTGCTCTCAGACTGCAAGCGCAAAGGTATCTACTTCTGCTGTAACACACTTGGCAAACGGTGATCAGAATAGGAAGGAGCAGGACTGACGCTACACTTGTGTGTATTCAGCAGGTGTCCCAGCACTCACTGAAGACGAACTCACTGCAATGTCACCAACTGCTGCTGCTGTGGCCAAGATAGTGAAGCCTGGCATGAAGCTGACTGAGGTAGGAATTTGATCTATAAAATAGATGCACCTTCTAAAAGTATAATAAAGAAACTGAGTTTTAACCATTGTGTGGTGTTTATCACTGTGAACTCTATATCTGTAACAGTTTCCATAAAATCCAATTTTGTGTGTTTCTTGCTTTTAGTTGTACAATGCATATGTAGAAGCACAAGACCAACTTCTTCTGGAGCGACTGGAGAACAAGCGAGTGAACAAGTGCCTGGATGAGATTGTAAAGGAGGTGGAGGCTAAAGCTCCGATCCTCAAGCGCCAGCGTGAGGAGTATGAGACCATGCGACGATCTTTGTCCAGCCTTGCTGGTAAACTGGAGCAAGCCATGAAGGTGGGGGTTGTGTTATGAAGCCTCATCCCCACATAGGGGTAGATAGTTAATGCAGTGTGCAGCTATAAGCTGTATTTGTGGTTACAGGAAATACACAGTCTGCGGAAGGAGACGGATGAGGCTAATAAGCGGTCATGTATTCTGGAGACGGACAACCAGAGGTATGAGCTGCAAATCACCGATATGTCCCAGCAGGTAAGTTGAAAAACACCCTTTCCCATCTTGCCAAACACATGCATAGTAGCTAGATTTTTTTTTCCCTCAAACTTTTGTTTATTACCCTGCAGATTCGTGCCTTGTTGATTGAGTTGGAGGAGGCCCATGGCATCCATGTGCTCCGTGAAGATGAGAACGTGAGCTCTACTGATATTAGCAGCAGCACCGAGGTCCACTCTAACCACCTGGTCACCTTCCGCAGTGTAGAGGAGCTGCAGCAGCAGAACCAACGCCTCCTGGTTGCGCTGCGAGAACTGAGAGAAGCGCATGAAAAGGAGGAGGCAGAGGCCATATCCTCAAGGTAAGAGATTGAGCCCTGTGAACAGTCCCTCTTCCTTTGTATTCCCTGACCTCCCCTGGTTGTCATCCTTGTTGTAGGAAGGCAGAGTTGGAGATTAGTTTGCAGAAGGCACAGCAAGAGCTTGAGCAGCTGCGTGACCAGTGCAGACACCAGATGCAGCTGTCAGAGTCCATTGTGCGTCAGCGGGACATGTATCGCATCTTGCTAGCCCAGACTACAGGGGTCAGCCTCCCTGTCCAAGGTAAACCTGGTGTGTGATCCTATTTTGGCTTGATTTTCTGCAGTGTATTAATTCCCTGTTTTGCTTCACTACAGCTACTTAAAGTACAGAATAAGCCTCCAATACTCCAAACATATGTGAAATACATGTTCTTGTGAACATGGATTTGAAAACAGGTTTCTTTAAATGGTATCCCAGTCAAGTGTTTTTAAACATTAATGGTTGAACACCAACGATCCGTAGACATAAAACATATCTGGAAGAGTTTCTACACAGATCTGTGTTTGACCCTGCTGTGTTATTGGCAGACACAGTGCAGGAAGGGGCTCCAGTCACACCTACCCCTCACCAGTCACCAGGTGCTATCCCTGTGAAGTCCACAGAGTTTGCAGAGGCTGCAGATGCCAAAGCTGCATTGAAGCAGGTGATTTCATATAGTTTAACCTTAATATGAATCAGTACTGAGGACTTATTAAAAGTGAAACCTTTTGCTAACTCACTTGCACCTTCATGTTTCCTTAATCTGACATGTTCAGTTCTCTGCAGATTGATATTTATTTTTTGTCTTGGATTTCTGAGATGCTTAATCAACAAGATTGAACAGTTTAATTTTTTAGATCTTGGGTGAATTTTCATTTTTAAGTAGAAGAGGAATAAAGTTTTCAATGTCTTCAATAGCTGCAAGACATGTTCTCCACATATAAGAAGGAGAAGGCAGAGAATGACAAGATTCTGAATGAGCAGAATGAAATGCTTCAGGAGCAGGTCTCCGAACTCCGCTCTCACAATGCCAGGATTACCAGTCAGCTGGAGTTTGCTTCTAAGCGGTATGTAGACTAAAGGCTGTCAGTTACTGTCACCATTTTTCAGTGGCTTGTTGAAAGGAGCTAGAGGGAACAATTTATGATTTTGCCTATTCCATGTAATTTTCCAGCTATGAAATGCTGCAGGACAATGTAGATGGCTACCGTCGTGAGATTGACTCACTGCGAGAAAGGTGCCAGAAAATGACCTCCAGCGCCCAGAAACATGAGCAAATCATTAATACCATGACACAGGAGCTCCGTGCAGCTAATGAGAAGCTGGCCTTGGCTGAGGTGAGAGATGACTGTACCCAGTGGGACTGAGTCGACAGTTGCTGGCATGGATGGTTAAGGCAACCCATCTTCTCAAAATGCAGGCATGTGCAGAGAACCTCAGGAAGGAGCGAGACCTGCTGAAGATGGTGGAGTCCAGATTGACCAAGGAGAAGGAGTCTATCTTGACTGAGCAGCGTGGTCAGAATCTATTGCTAACCAACCTCAAGTCCATTCAGGTATACATGCGTACCAATAGTGAGTAGTTATGGAGCTGGAACAATGAACATGAAAATATTGCATTATATAATTTATTTTATTTATTCATTCATTCATTCATTCATTTATTTATTTGATTAAGAAGTTCACTGCAAGTTCCTGGGATTTAAACTAGCTGTATTCAGGTTAAAAGTGCATGATTTAATTCATTGCACAACCTGCCCTGGTGCATCTGGAATTTCTAGTCACAACTTCACAGCATCTCTTCGTAGCTTTGAAATATTGGTCCTAATTGTAAAGTCACTAGTGTTATTGATTGTTTAAAATCCTCTTCATGTTCTTCTTGTCCCGAAAGGTCACTCTTGAGCACTCCCAGACGGAGACCAAGCAGAGACTCAATAATCAGATAGAGCGTCTCGAAGTTGAGATTGGCCAGCTCAAAAAGAAGTTGGAGCAGGAAGTGGAGCAAAGGCATGCGCTAGGCCGCTCTCAAGATGTACGTCTTCATTGCCACGTACAGTAACCCCCTTCTCGTTGAGTACTGATTACAAGAGCTGATCACTGTTCTTTTTCCTTTACAGATGGAACTGCTTGATGCCAAGAAACAGTTGGAGGCTGAGATTACAATGCACCAGAAGACCAAGGACCTGCTAAAGACTGCTGAGCAGCATATCAACATCCTGAGACAGCAGCTCACCAATGTAGAGAACCAGATGGCCTCCACACCAGCACGAGGCGCAGGTCTTGCAGGTAAACATTCAAAAGGTTCTGACAGCTCAGTTTTTGCCATCTTAGAGTTTATTTACCATGACATTTCTTATCACCAGAGAGCTCTACACACTGGATGAAGTGTGGCCTTTATGTGACAGCTTTGGTTTATGCAAGCTGTGGTTTGTATTGTAGTACATGTGGATTTTTTTTTTATTTCAATAAAGTCCTTTAAACCAAAACCTAATTAAAAGTATAATTATGCAGCTACCACATCCTGTTATCAGAGTGCTTGCTGCTGCAGCATTATCCAAACTGACTTTCAGACACAGAGGTTATGGCGTTGATCACATGGCCACTGCAGACTTTTGGGGTAATTGCTGACCCTGGTTTTATTTTAGGGCCAGGTGAACTGGACCAGGATGCAGAGGAGTTGAGCCTCCGTCTTCGGCAAGCAGAGGTGGAGGCAGGTGATCTAAAGGAGCGTTTGATGAATGCCACTAACAATGTGGAGCAGTACAGGGCTATGGTCCTCAGCCTGGAGGAATCCTTGAGCAAGGAGAAACAGGTGACCGGCATTGGATTTTCTCCCACATTTCAGTACTTTTCACATACCCTGTTACTGTGTCTCTTGTTTGGGGGGGGTGTGTTACTTTTTTGTTTCTGTTATGGAAACCTACACCCATAAATAGACAGAACCAAGAAGTCTTTGAAAATGAAAACCAAAAGGTCTATCAAGTAAAGCATGTTACAGTCAACTATGAACTTCCTCCATCTTGTGATTTATAGGTGACTGAACAGACTCACTTGGTGATTGAGGGCCGGCTAAAGGAAGCCCAGGAGTACAACACACAGCTGGAGAAGAAGCTCATGGAGGCAGAGAAGGAAAAGCAGGGCCTGGAGGAGGAAAAACGCAAAGCCATAGAAGGCATGGAGCAACAGGTAATATGCCAGTCCTTAATTGTTCTAATTAAAGAATGTCCATTAGAAGTACACCAGGTCCTCAAGTTACAGATCTAACTGGGGCGTTGTTCTGAACTCTAATATCACTTTTAACACTACCTCACAATCAATAAAAGCTTAAAACAATACTTGCTACATAATATACTAAAATAATGATGTTTTTAGAATTTTTTTTCTTTAAATGGTTCTCTTTAAAAAAAAAAAAAAAGTGGTTATTGACATTGTACAAAAATAGTCTGCTTCTTCACATATTTGTGAATTTTCTCACAAGTGGGCCCCAGTATCTATTTCAAGTATGTATGTATTTTTCTTTTACTCGTAGTTAAAAGAGAAATATAATATTGCACGTTTTAATTTGAATTAACAAATACAATGAATTGTGGTGCCAAATGGCACCCTTGCATTAAAAAAGGTTAATATTTATTTATATAAGCCTACTTCCCTTCACTTTTTGGTCATTACCTTCCATGCCTTCCCTTTTCAGTTATGCATTTACTCTGTTAATTTCTTCCTGAACTTTCTCCCAGCCCACCCATTTATCATCACATTTTGCAGCATGTCTCTC
The DNA here is from genome assembly GCA_900497675.1 of Arapaima gigas. Classification (NCBI taxonomy): domain Eukaryota; kingdom Metazoa; phylum Chordata; class Actinopteri; order Osteoglossiformes; family Osteoglossidae; genus Arapaima; species Arapaima gigas. The sequence goes on along the minus strand of UFQX01000538.1, from coordinate 29,281 downwards.
TGACATATGTACTTGGGTCACCAACTGTTACGCATCCTTTTTATTACTGAATTAATTTCCATGCATCTTGCCTCCTTGGTGCTCTCATTTGTCTCCCTGTAGCTGCCCGTTTCAAATTCAAGACTAGTTATGACTCGCCAGACTTGCACGACTTAATTTGATTGTTAAAATCTCTGATAAAGCAGCAATTAACTAAAAAGCCATAAAGATTATTTTATATTCCATTTTTCATTGCCCCCTGGTCCTCTGCATGGTCACTGTTCCACGGTCTAATATGGAAAACATTGTTTATGATGCAGGGCACCCAGTACATGCCTGTTTGTCACAGCTTTTTTAACAACATGGAATGGCACTACATTACATCTAAAATGCTGTGCCTGAGTGTGGGGTGGAGGCCACAAATTGGTTCACAGTATAATTTTAAAATAATATACCTAAAATTTGTGACTTGAATATTTGTAACACAAGGACTTGGTGTAACCCCCCCCCCCCAGTGGTGCTTGTTAAACACTGCATTTCTCTCACAAATACATTTTTCTTTGGCTTCATATGTGACACTTAATTTTTTTTTTTTTTTTTTTTTTTTTTGGCAGGTCTTTCATGTCATGTCAGTTATGGTCTTGTTGTGTACTTCGTCAAATGCATCTCCCTTTTGTTCTGTGTCAGATGAATGAGCTAAAGAAGAATCTGCAATGTATCCAGACTGAACTTCAGGATGCCCTCCAGAGGGCATCGGTAGCTGCAGCACAGGAACAGCAGGCGACACAGGACAGCCAGCTGCAGGTATGGTCTCTGCACTGTTCAGTATGCATTATTTAGCAGCCTACACACAGCTTGTCTGCAAACCTTGCTCACTGGTGTCATTGTAACTGCTGTGCTCCATCATGGCTGTGTCAAATTGCTAGGCAAAGCTAGCAGCGGAGGCCCAGAACAAGTATGAACGGGAGTTGATGTTGCATGCAGCAGATGTGGAAGCGCTCCAGGCTGCCAAGAACCAGGTGTTGCAAGTGACACAGATGCGCGAAGAGCTGGAGGAGAGGGCACAATGCGCCATAGTGGAACTCCAGGAGACCCGTGTAACATGCAAAGAGCAGGAGAGGATGCTGAAGGTAATGGTGTGACACTGAAGATATCCACCAGTGTGCAACTCTTCCCAACTGTTCAATTGTTGCTTTTTTCTGTTTTGCTCAGGAGGAGGTTACTAAACTCACCTCTCATGCTGAAGACTTACAGAAGCAGAACAGTCTGCTCCATGAACAGATTGAGAGCCTTACTGGTAAAATGGTAGCAACCATGCAGCAGACCGTAAAGGAAAGCCCTCTGAATGTCTCTCTTACCGAGGAGGGCAAGTCACATGAACAGATACTGGAGATTCTCAGGTAGACACTGGGAAACCTTCCTTGTCAGCTACCTTATATACAGTAGTTGTATGTCTCCACAAACTATCATCCTTAATATTTTGTCATGCTAGGTTTGTACGACGAGAGAAGGAGATCGCGGAGGCCTGCTTTGAGGTGGCCAAGGTAGAGAGCCTACGCTATCGCCAAAGGGTAGAGCACCTGGAACGGGAACTGAAAGAGGTGCAGGACAGCCTGAATGCAGAACGTGAAAAACTGCAGGTAACACAGCAACTGCAAATAAAGGACGTAAAGGAACAGAGTTGTTAAATGGAATGATGTTCTCACTGCTCTCACTCCTCTATCACAGATGACTGCCAAGACCTTGGCGCAGCATGACGAGCTGATTAAGAAGACAGAAACCCTGAGTGTCTTGGTGGAGACCAACAGGATGCTGAGGGAGGAGAAGGAAAGACTTGAGCAGGAGCTACAGCAAACTCAAGCCAAGGCAAAACCATTTAAACAATCTGTTTAGCTTTTGGGATGGGGCATTGAAGAAACTTACAGTACTGTGCAAAAGTATTAGGCATGCAACTTTAATGTCTGTTGAGAAGTACAGGTAGATTCTTATCTACCATCAGGGAGGTTTCTGATTGGTCCCAAATTCATTCTGCAGCCTGAGAATGACCTCAAACACCCAATCTCAGTCATACAGAACTATCTTGAGCAAAAAGAAGGAATCCTGCAACAGACCATATGGTCCCCACAGAGCCCTGATCTCAACATGATCAAGTCAGTCTGGAAGTACATGCAGAGACAGTCAAAGTCTGCAGAAGAACTGTGGCCAGTTCCTCAAAATGTTTGGAAGAACCTACCATCCTCTACCTTAAACTACATGCAAGTTTGCATAAGAGAATTGATGCTCTTTTAAAGGCAAAGGGTGGTCACACCAAATTTTGATTTGATTGAGGTTTTTTGTCTACTGCACTTTTTAGAAGGTTTATTGATTAATACGTATTTGTGGCATTATTTTTGGAACCATCCTTGCTTTATAGCATTTTTCCCACAGGTGCCTAAGACTTTTGCACAGTACTGTAGTTCAGAACATTAGACTGTACTATGCTTCCACTTTGAGACCACTTACTCTGTAAAATAGTTGATGTCCTACTGTTAATCTTCAGTGTGTCCTTTGTCAACAGGTGCGCAAGTTGGAGGCCGATATCTTGCCTCTCCAAGAGTCTAATGCAGAGTTAAGTGAAAAGAGTGGCATGCTCCAGGCTGAGAAAAAGCTACTGGAAGAAGACATTAAGCGCTGGAAAGCCAAAACTCAGGTGAGAATCTGCATGGTTACTTTCCTATTTCAGATTTTTGGTTGGTGTTGACCAACTTTTAGGTCCTCTGGTTGTTGGACTACAGCACCTGGTAAGCCAACAGAAGGACACAGACTCAGAAGAGTACAAGAAGCTGCATGCTGAGAAGGAGGCCCACCAGAAGCGTATTCTCCAACTCACTGAGGAAACTGGTAGACTGAAGACAGAGATTGCCAGGTTGGTGACATCAGTTGCCTTCATTGTACTTCTGGCATTAATGAATGTGAATATGACTTCTCAGGTTAATTTATTGTGCCATATTGTTAGTCACTATATCGGGTCTTTTTTGCACACTAACAAACTGATGTCCTGACATAGTCATAGGTAAAGTAGTCATTAATGTGTAGTGCCCTTAAGAGTTAGTGACTTCTGTGGTTTATTTAGTTTTGGTTACTTTCTTAATCAAATTACTTACATAACTTAGAATTTTAACTGGGTGTGAAAGTGCAATATCAATCTCTTGTGGTACATTAACAGTAACACAAGTCTTATCATTAGGCTACCTTCTGCCATTAGAATATTTTTCTGAACATTGATCTTCAATCAGGACACATGCCTCAGTGAACACCGGACAAAGCCAGGTAAAAAGCCTTCAGGATAACTTAAGCAAAGTGACTACAGAAAGGGATAACCTGAAGAAGGAGCTTGAAGCTAAAGCATTGGACATCCAAGAAAAAATTAAAACCATTACCCAGGTCAAGAAGATCGGCCGAAGGTACAAGACTCAGTATGAAGAGCTTAAGGTGCAGCATGACAAGGTAGAAGAATCATAACTTTTTTCTTTGACTCAATGTTTGACTTGATTACGAAATCACTGAATTGTGTTTTACGGTGCATTGTTTGACATGGTTTTTAGATTGTTGCTGAAGCTGCTTCCAAGCCAGCACAGGATCAGGAAATTCAGCAGGTTTCTGCCCAGGGGGTACAGTACTTTGATACCAAGGTCAAAGAACTGGAAAGCCAGGTAGAGAACCTGCAAAAGGTAGGTTTTTGTTTTTTTTTTTTTTAAGTTTTTTAATTTACTTTCTCCAAGCACAACAGCAGTTGAACACTGTGAATGAAGTTATTGGCTATTATGATAATATTCATAAGCTGTATGAGCACATTGTCTAGGGTGGTATGTTTTGAACCTGATTTTTGAGGTTGTTAATGAGAGGCCAGCACTTTCTTTATCTATTTGAATATTATTAGTTGTATTCCAAAAATGAGCTGGAAGAGTTTTCTCATTCACTATGGCAATAGGTGTTTGGGCATAAGAAATGAATGGTTCTGATTCTGATAAAGGGGAAATTTCTCTGGTAGGTGATAAGTGAGCGTGACATGGAACTGCGGGGCCTCCAGGAGCAGGTTGGCAAACTGCAGCCTGAACTGACCCGCCTGAGACAGGAGCTACAGGAAAAGTCTACACATGAGGAGCAATTACGGCAGCAAATGGCAGACAAGGAAGAAAGGACCAAGAAGGTTTTTGTGAGTGCCAAGCAGAAGATCAGCCAGCTCAATGGTGAGTTAAATGGAGTCTGCTTTAAATGGAATTCCGTTACTTTTGCCATCCACAACTTCTGTCATGGGGAATGTGTTATAGTGACCAAGGACCAGCTACTGAAGGAGGTGGAGGAGCTGAAACAGCAGCGAGAGGAACAGGAGGTCCGCATGAGTGCATTGAAATCACAGTATGAGGGCCGACTCTGCAGGCAGGAGCGTGAGCTGCGGGAGCTTCGAGAACAGCAGGAGAGGCATGGAGAGCAGCGGGATGAGCCCCAGGAACCAGGCCCCAGCAAGGTGTCCAGGGTTGGGTGATCAGGATGTCAAGAGACAATTTATCCTTGTTCTGGGCACTTAAGCTACTTGTTTGAATCCGCAGGCTCAAGAGCAGCAGAGGCCAACTGAGCAAAGGCAGATCACTCTGAAGACCACACCAGCAGCTGACAGGGGAAGGTACCTCATTTGAGAATCACAACGATGCCAACGGATCTAAAATTCACTGTATAGCGCCTCACATTGGTGACTGTTCCTATATTTCCTTGACAGCACAAGCACATTGGAACCCCCAACAGCTAACATCAAGCCCACCCCTGTGGCAGCAACCCCCAGCAAGCCCCCTGCTATCCCTGGGAACAAGTCCACTCCGAGGGCCAGCATCCGGCCCATGATCACACCAGCATCTATTACTCCCACAGCTACGGTCATGCCCACCACCCAGGTGGAAACACAGGAGGGTGAGTACAGTGCTTGCGCAATGATAATGGAACTGGAGAAGGAAGCTGGACAGATTCAGATACCTGTGGTTGTATTCTGATTTTTATGCCAGTTGATTGTGTTCAAGATGGTACTTTTGTAGGTGGTTATGGTCTGTTCAGTGTAGTAATGTGGGTACTAACTTTTTGCTGACTCTTTGTTTGTGCCTGTGTGCAAACCCAGCCCTGCAGACCACAGAGGGCCCCATGGAGCACGTAACTGTGTTTGGCAGTGCCAGCGGCTCTGTGCGCTCCACAAGCCCCAATGTCCAAACCACACTGGCACAGCCCATCCTGACGGTGCAGCAGTCACCACAGCCAGCACAGGCCACTGCTTTTGTTCAGCCCACCCAGCAGAATGTGCCCCCTGTGGAACCAGCTAGTCAGGACTCTGCATCCAGTGTGCAGGTTGAGAGGTCTTCCACATCCACAGCCGTGTTTGGCACAGGTGCGTCTATCTTTGTGCAGCTTTATGGGCCAAGTGGGGTCATGCTGTCATGCAGTGATTAACCTGAACTGCTGCACAACTATAAATCTTAAATCTTAAAACTGTCATGTGCTTTGCATGTGGCGTTAAATGTAGAACTTACTTTGTCCCTCATTTGGAGGACATCCATTTTAAAGAAAATTTTAAAAGCAACTTTAAACTTATTTCTTCACTTGCTTGAAAGCTCCCTATTGTATGCAATTTTTTTTCTGTGCCTTAACAGGGCACTTGTACACACTGTAAAAGTCACCTGTTCAGTGTGGAAATTGGAGGTGTCCTGCTTCCTCCTGCCACTGTACAACCAATTAATCCAAAAACCACATCTTTTTGTTTTATCATCTCTTTTGTGCTGCCTTCGTTCAGAAAATGGGCTTGTCCTTCCTTCAGAAGGGCTTGTTAGTCCTCTGTATTTCATATTTTACAGTCTGTTATTTCATAATAATGGAGCTAGTTTCACCACCAATATGTTATGATCAAATGTGACATAAGTAGTGTTAAGTACACAGGAAGATATGGGGAAGAAATGTAGCTATAGCCATTTCTGGTGAACAAAACATTTTCCCTGGCCGGTGTTGCAGTGTTGACTTGCCAGCCTCAGAGGCCAACCTGGGCCAAGCAGCCATCTCATCTGGCTATAAATAGCTATATTTATTGATAAGTATAATGTCAGATTTTGTGTTTTAATGTTACACCAGATTTTCACATTTTCAACACTTTTTTTTTTTTTGTTTATAATTTTTTACACTTAGATGTAATGTTTCTTAAATCTAAACACTATTTCCTGAGGTCATGATCCTTGTGGGGGTCCTTTGTGTTATATTTGAGTGACTCTTTGGAGGTTGGAGAATCCATTTTAATTTTCTCCATAAAAATAAAAATTTTATGTTCTCTAACAAGAGGATAAGTGTGTATTAGATTTAAATATTCACAGATGTATGTAGATTCTTGTGGTGAGTGTTATGAGAAATGGGATGGATTAGCAAGTGTGCCAGTGGTTTTCCATTGCAGTGTCTGCTACCCCGGGCTCCTCCATGTCTAAGCGTCCTCGTGATGAGGAGCAGGAAAGCCCGGCAGAGGCTGTAGAGACCACACAGGAAGAACCTGCTGAGATGCCAATTCCCAAGAAGCTGCGCATTATTCAGAGAGTAAATCCTGAGGTGAGCAGTCTACCCTTAAGATTACCTCAATATTTTCCACATAAATTCCACAAAATTTTTGTTCCTTGTTGTCCCATCCCTGTTAGTTACTTGTGTGCTGCTTTGTCCCAGGAGGATGTTGCAATTGAAGATGGTGCTGAATCAGAGGTGGAGGTTTCCGTGGAGAGCCAAGAGGACCCAGGAGCTGACCAGGTACATCCGTCAAGTGGTCTTTAGTTAGTGTTGGTGTACGGTCTTATGGATGAGAGGGATCCTAAGTTGTGTATGATGATAGCTACCTGCAGAGTTGGATTACGTCCCACGGCTGGAAGATGGAGAAGAAGAGGTGGCAGACCGGCCTGTTCCTGCAAACCTTGTGCCTCAGGTACCCGAATCCCAGCTTAGTGCAAACAGCTCACCTGCTGAACAGCAGCAAGGTGAGGTCATCGTAATTGGAACGGACTCTGAGAGCGAAGATGTGGAGGAACACGAAGTGGATCAGGTTGGTGTCAATAAGAACATCGAACTACAAAAGCTTTAAAGACAAAACACAATGAATGAACCAAAGCTTTTTTGACTAGGAATATGAGGAGCAGAAAGAGGAAGATGATCGGGCAGATGACGATGATGATCCTGGAATGGGTGATGACGGAGACGAGAGCAACGAAGGAAGTGGTGGTGGCAATGAGTTGTGTGTAGGCCAGGACACAGAGGTGAACCTACACCTTAATTTTCAGTACACACCAGTTTGCTCTCCCAGTTGGTATGGAGGCAGAGTTCTCAATCAGATACCTCTGCTCTTGTTCTCCCACCAGTCGGCTCCGGCCTCTGACCCAGTCACTGATCAGGAGGAGAGTTTCGGGGCAACAGATTCTAGTCAGAAACAGACGACAGAATCGCTGTCTACTGGTAAGGCATTAACTAAGAATGCCCAAACTGAACAGAGCTTTGCCATCAGGGTTGTTATGTGAGATTTTGAGAAATAATGGGAGGCTACAGCCCGTGTGTGTGTGTGTGTGTGTGTGTGTGTGTGTGTGTGTGTGTGTGTGTGTGTGTGTGTGTTAGTTAGTTTGTTTCATTTTTCTTCTGGGTCTTTGCTCACAGGGGAGGGAAGTAGTAGCATCCCTGAGTCCTTACCTGCTGAACCCCCACGGGAGCAACAGCCAGTCCCTGGCATCGCCACCCTTGACCGGCTGGCTCCTCGACCTCCACAATCACCGAGAAGACCACCTCATCCACTCCCTCCTCGACTCTACATTCAAACACCTGCTCAGGAGCTGGGACCTCCCCCAGCACAGGTACAGTGTCAAGGCACCCACACACAAAAATGTAGTACTCAAGCATTCTGTTACACACATCTGTCTAGTTGTGTTCATTTAAAATTTTACTCTCTGCTAGCGCCAAGCTGCTCCAATTCGTCGTCAGTCAGTTGGAAGGGGTCCTCAGCTCACCCCTGGGATTGGTAGCATGGTAAGTATTGAACCACCGTGAGCTGTACGCTTTCGTTATCATGTCCCTTTCTCACATTAACATGTTGTTCACTTTTGCCCCCAAAGCAACACTTCTTTGACGATGATGACAGAATGGTACCGAGCACACCCACCCTGGTGGTGCCCCACCGCACGGATGGATTTGCTGAAGCAATCCAGTATGTGTTAGCCAGAAAGGTCTTCTGCCTTTGGCTGTTGGGCCAGTTCAGTGTTTGCTATTTTGTGCCCTGATTAATGTCTGTAGACTGAGTCCACTCTCTGCCAGCTCTCCCCAGGTGGCTGGTGTTCCCCGCTTCCGGTTTGGCCCACCAGAGGACATGGTTCAGGCTAGCTCCTCTCATTCAGACTTGGGCCAGTTGGCTTCTCAAGGAGGTATAGTTGCCATCTTACTCAACAATTTGTGAACCCACTAGGTCAAGTATGTGTTAATATGTCAGAAGAGATTAAACACTTGTTTGTCTTAATTTTCTCTTAGAAAACTGATGAAGCTGCAGCTATCCTTTGTTATTCATGCCTGAAAACAAGCTGAATTTTTGGGCAGTAGAAGCCAATATTCCAATATTTATAAACAATACATCCTCATCAGTTCCCCAGCCCCATAACAAATTACTCCAAATCTAAAATACAAATCTAAAATACTTTTAAAATACTACTTTCATATTCTTAATACTCTACATGCTCTTGTCTGGACTCTGATGCAACTTAAATTTCACTAGCAAGTTTTTTTTTTTTTTTTTTTTTTTAAATTGGATAGTGAATTTTTGATACAAATTTCCTAGAATACTGAAAGCGCTTCTTCAGAAAGAGCAGTTACAGGTATCCCTCATGATACACAATCTTTGTGTGCCCATTCATACCTTTTCATGTTAAAAGTATGCATCACATTTTGAAATTTGCAAGGCCTAACAACTTGTTGTCTCTCTTGTGCACTAAATCTGTTTGAAGGCCTAGGCATGTATGAAAGTCCCCTGTTCCTTGCAACACATGAGGAAGAGTCTGGGGGGCGTAGTGTCCCTACTACACCTTTGCAAGTCGCTGCTCCAGGTGAGGCCCCAGATCCAACACACATGCATGTCATTGTTGTGGTCATCACTCCAGTTGCCTATGGCTACGTCAAGCATTTTGACTAGGAGGGCCTAACAAGTCCTTATAGCCAACCAAGTATACTGGTTTTTGTTCTGTTGATTTCATTAAATTATCTATATTTATCAATGGCTGCATCTATCCTTTTGGGTGTAGCTTACTACTTAGCCTAGAAGTAACTGGCCACTGGAAATCTTGCAGTATCCGTTCGTTATTTATCTGAATCGATGCCATTTAGGCACAAGTAATGTCAAATATTTGCTGCAGCCCACCTGTTGTCTCCTCCGTCTTGAGATAATTAAATGTGTCTTTTGTAAAGTTAATCTCTCCTCTTCCAGTGACGGTCTTCACAGAGAGTCACCCTTCAGACACAGCAGAGAACACGTCACAGTCAGTGCCCATGGTGACCACGACCACGGCGAGTGCACCTGCCCCTGTGGAGGCTGTCCCTGGGGATGATGGAGATGAGGTCTTCATGGAGGCAGAGAGCGAAGGGTAAGGAGCTGATGAACAAGTGGAACAGGGGGCAAGAAGCATTGGGTGCTCAAGAGTGGAGGTTGGTGTAGTTAAAAACAATATTCAAGAAAGTGGTCCAAGTAACAGCACTCGCCCAAAAGTCTATTTGACTAATACAAATATCAGGTTTAAAAATTACTACAAACTATCAATCTTTATTAAATTCAGCCCTTATATATCTGGACCCCAGGCAGCAAAAGACCACTGTGGTGGCTTATGAACAGTGAACATGAACAGTGTTTGTTACACTGACAATTTTTCCTGTTATTTAGTATTTTCCATGTATTTCTCTTGTACAGTCTGGACCAAGACTCAGCAGACAGTGCAACCATACAACAGATGTAGTTGTTAGTCTTGTGCAACAGTGCCATAACTTATTTAACATTTACAGTAACATCTACCTCTAAAGTGTATGTGAAGTTCATGTACACAGACATCCTTTGCCAGATGAGATGAGGCATGAAGTGTAGCTGGATGCGCAGCCAGTATAAGCTGCTGCTTCCAGTGGGATGTAGTGTTGTCATGAAGAGAGGCTGGGCTGAAGTATGGGAAATGATGCCTTTATTATAAAAATATGAAAAACTCATATACTGTAACGTTAATATGAGGGGAACAAACATATTATCTTTAAGATGTTTTTTTCTCAGTTCTGGCAGTCAGTTCTATTCCTGCATTTGAATCTTCCAGATTGTCAAACAATGCGGCACTAAATTCAAAAAAGGTTAATGACCAGTGAGATTCACAGAAGGCGACTGACAGGAAGGAGCTGCTCTTTTGCGGAGACACTTGTTCTGCTTTGAAACAAGTTAAAATAAAGCATCAAATACGAAAAAAAAATTTAAAGCAAGGCAAAGAGGATGATAAATGTTGTTAGACTGTTACCTGAGTAATAAATATCAGTGGGCAAAATTCCACTCAAAAGTACTGTTTCTCTAGAAATTTAAATAACAGTAAATGTAACTGGTTAGAAACCAACTCTGGAGCTCCCTGACATTCTCTTGGTACAGAACAACAGGTGACGTCACCATGGAGAGCCAGGCAGAGATGGTGTTGGCACAGCCGTCAGATGACAGCAGCCTCCCTTCCACGAGCCAGGAGGCAACCTCCAGTACTGCAGGTACACGTTCACCATGAAGACCTTTTGTTCTGTCCAGCTTCTGTGCAACGTTCCACATTATGCTTATGGGAATATACTGAAATAATAGTTAAATTACATGTAGGAAAAAAACAAACTTTAAACTTCTACTGTCCAAAAATATTGTTTGAATGGTTCTGAATACTGTTGGAACAAAAAGCAGCAGTGTTGTCTGCAGCTTCTCTGCTCATTTCCTGTTTTTGTGTGACCCACTTGCCAGACACTAGCAGTGGCAGTGGCAGCGGCAATCTCCCACGGCCCTCTGGGCGCCCCCTGGCACAGCACCACCTACCCCCTCGGCCTGGACCTCGGGGCCGTCAACTCATCAGGAGAGGTGGTTGTCTGGGGCCTTGCAGCAGAAGCTCCGACACGGAGGCAAAATGTGCTGTTACACTTACACACTTCACACTCCGGCTAAGCAGCTCTGTAATGCTCTTTACGCAGCTCTCATTAGCGAAGTGTACAAGTGTATGAGTTCTGAGTGGGGGTTTTTTTTTTTTTTTCTTTCCCCCCTCCTCCCACCCTTGTTGTGAGCTGGTTTACAAACACACACAATCACACAAGAGGACACAACTGAAAGGTTGAAGGTTTTATTTAATACAGCACTGGAGGGAAAATTGAGGTTTATTATGGTTATCAACTTGAAGCTATTGCAGTGTACAACTGACTGCTCTGACTGCGCTTTCCTCCACAGGTATGAACTATCCTAGGGGAGGAAGGGGTCAGTTTTCCAGAGGAAACCTCCGTTAACACCGCAAGTCCCGCGCTGCTCTCCAGACGACTCTGGTTGCTTCATTTTTTGTGCTTGGAACAGTTGTGGGCAGTTTTTTTTAAATGTTTTTTGGTGCAGTTTTGCTTAATGTGATGCTAGTGTTTTTCTACTAAATTACTGCATAAGCCTGACAAAGCAGAAAAAGCCACATTTAACGTTGATAATAAAAGTGAAAGTTGTAAGTGGGTTTTGATCGAGTCGTTCTTTAGCGAGTTGCTTCTGGGCACCTGAGCCATTGGTGCACGGAGCTGTCCCGAAAGGCCTGGGGTGGCGTGGAGGCCAATGCTAGGCGCTCACCGACAATCTTGATGTTGTAGTATTTGTCTGGAAGACATTGGTTTTGGAGTTTATAGACATCTAACAAAGGAACTTTAAAGACTTTGCCCTGAGTCTTGTCTGTTAATGCCAATATAACAAGTGCCTAATAAATGTGAAACAAAAAGGTTTGTTTTTTTTCTGTCAAAGATGAGTGTCGAGATTGGTCACGATCAAGCTGTTGATCAACTAATACGTACCGTTTGAGAAAATGTAGTATTCATATCCATCTGACTTGTCTGGATTGGGAATGGAAACTGCAGAGGTCACAGGAGAAGGGAATCCTTTCCAGCTGAGTTTAATGTTGATCTCCTTGCTTGGACTGGCTGTATGTTCTAAAAACAAAGAAGAGCGAAGTGGTGATAGTTTATAGTTCGTCTTCAGGACAGTAATGATGTGTTCTAAACATCACAAAGTTTTGTCCACAGCAACATCTTTTAAATTCATCTATGTATTGGTGATAAAAATTTCCCAGGTTGTAGAGCTTCCTGGGGCCATTAATATTCAAACTTTGACCCAAAATTACAAAGTTTAATGACACTTTCAATGAACCAGTTAATCGCTTCATAAAAAATACCTGCTTGTTCTGCAGGTTGCTTTTCCCTGGCAAACACAGGGAATTTTTTCCCGCAGGTTGGCGTGGCCCCTGGCTCAAAGGAGAACTTCTGTACGAGGCCCCCTGTGAAGTGCGACAGCAGGAGACGTGTTCAGTGGGGCTGCACCACCTCAGCTCCCGCCTGCAAGCTGTTCGAAATCCTGAATGCTGTCACCTCTCTTGAAGAAGTAGACGGATTCTGGCCTCCTCCTTGTGGCAGGCACAGGCAGGGCTGCCACAATCTCCCCAGACAAGCCAAACCCCTTAAATTCCACCGAGATGGACTTGGGGTAGCCAGGATCCAGCACATCATTTTCAAACCTCCAGCAATTATTTCCCTGTCATGGAGAGAATTTGTACATATTTCAGAGAAATAAGGCACATTTGTCTTATTGTGACCTTTTTTTTACCTCCAGATAATCTACACTTTATTAATGATGCCCTTGGTTAAACATCCAAATTGAATCTCTGTCTATAAAGCTCAATGTCAGACTCTGTTCTTTATGCACAGCTTTGTCTTTCATGCCACAGACTTGATATTTGGCTCATAGGTACTTCTCGCACTGAGGTTTTTGCATAATTGTAAAACGTGGCCCTCTTATATGCGAAATGCAGCCACTTTAGTGGTATATTTTGGAGATCCTGTAATGTGTCTGTACTTTTTACCTTTCCACCATAACCCTTTTTGACCCAGGAAGTGTTGGGTAATTCAACTAGCTATTAAATAAATCATCTGTCATTAAACCCTGGATCAGATAGCCGCTCAGACCTGAACCTTGGATGTAACTGGGCCCTGAATTCGGTCCCAGGTTGGATTTCGGCTTTCCTTTGTTGATGTGTACCTTAAAAATGTAGGTTTTTCCCTGGCAGTTTGAGCGGGTGAAAATGGCATCAATGGGAGAGGGAACGCCCCACACTTCGCCGATTCTGCGAGCAGGACTCGGGGCCCAGCTAACGTCCAGCAACCAGAAGAAATCACCTAACAGAAGGAGATGAAGCTGAGATAACCCATCTTCTCCAGTGCAGCTATCAAATCATGTTCTCAATTGCTGACACTGCAAATATTCTTCCAAGAAATGTTGAGTCTGAATAAACCCATGAAGCTCTAACTATACTAACCGCTCTTCTTTTTCTCTGTATTAACCTTAACCTAAACTACTTTGGGGTCTAATTTTAAGTTATAGCACTGAGGAAGCTGTTGTCTAGATATGTACCTCGGAACACCAGAATGGTACCATTGAACAGGACAGTCACTCCACTGATGGGCTGGAGGTCGCAGAGGTCTGTGTCACTGGAATTATCTACAGAAACAATTGACTGTCATTTCAAGAGTAGCGACTGATTCAAGTATTTTTTTTTTTGCACATTTTCAGCTGACATTTTGGTGCGCAAATGTTTTTGATTAGCAAACTGCTGTTCGGTGCAGAAGGTGGTTCAGGGCTGAAGTAAAATAGTGGCTCTCTGGGGATTCCAATGCCACATCCACTGGTGTGCCGGGTCTGGTTGGATTACCTGCAGGCTTAACAGCAGAGACAACAATGTCCAAGGAATTGGTGGTGGGTTTGCCTGAGGAAGGAACCAGCTGCTCAGGGGCAAGTTGATCCAGTCTTGGCCCAGCTGGAACCAACTGCTGGCCAGTACTTCCAAGAAGCACAGTCTCCGTGGCAACAGGGATCATGTGAAGGGTGGAACCTCCATCTAGCAAGCACGTTGGCAATAAAATTGCACACAATCATTCATATACGACATACATAATGGATCATGAAATGTTGCTACATACAGCGCAAAATAGGACTGTTTCATTAAAGAGAGACTTATGCTATAAGGTTGATTGCCTTTCCCAATGAAGAAGAACCAACTGTGTGTGAGATCACTAGCTGTCGAACACATTCCAAATTCTTTTTCCCATCTCCTGAGGGGAAATTTGCAGTGGCGACGTCACCTGGTGCAGCTGGCTGGAAAAGGTGGGGGGTGTTGGGCGAGGGACCTGCTGCCTGCACCAGATCATAGCGTCCTTCGCCATCCTGGCTCAGGGTGATCAACGTGTCCACGGTGGGTGGGGGCAGTATCTCTGTTAGCATTGAAGCTATTAAGTGATGCTGGAAAATGTGAGCAACCCTCCCCAGTTCTCTACCTGAGACACCTCTAACTCACCTGGATGTTGGGTGGGTGGCGGGAAGGTGTTCATCAGCTTACTGTGGACTGAAAACAAAAAAGAAACATTATGACCCACAGAACACACTGAATCTGCACCAAAGCAATTCTTCTTAGAAGAGACATATCCAGGAACGAACTGTGTAGGAAGTCCAGGATGGGACTCATGGGACTGGTGGAAACAGTTCAGTTTCACAGTAAAATCCCTCACACCACGTTGTGCCTTCAGAGAAAGCATGTAGATCATACTGTGTTACACAGGTGATGAGTAAACACACCTGGGTACCGTTCTTCACTCTCGCTGTCGGGGGATATAGGACTGGATGACAAGAGCTTCAAGACTGGCTTTTTGAGTGGCTGTTTCTTGGGAAGTTCTACAGACCAGAGGTTTGATAAGAAAGTCCAGCAGAACATACAGCCGCGAGGACTGAGCCATCATCAAATGTTGGAGAAGCTCATTCCTCAATACCTACATGGTGGTGTGTAAATCTTACAAAATTTTTATCATAGTTTTATGCAAGTAACATCCAGTGTAATTTTTTTTTGTCTCGAACAAACACCTTTAGCCCTGTTTTTATTTGCATCTGCGTGCGACGTCCTTCTCTCTGCCGTATTCGGGACTGGTGTAGTGATTGTTCTAATCGCAGTCTCTGAAGATGAATAAATGCACCAGAATCGTTCTTAATAAGTGATAATAACTATTTCTTGTTTCTGTGTTTAGCATTGGAAAAAACCAACCTGCAGCACACTGTGCCTGGAAGTCTGAGCAGCACTGGCTGTAAAGCGCACAGTTGGGGTCACAGTGGCACAGTCGGCCGCGCTTAAAGGCCTCGCCACAGCGTCCCACGCAGGAGTCACCTGGAGACACAACCTTTCACCAGCATGTTGCCAAAGCGCAGTTCTGTCACATGTCACCTCTTACTTCATCACAGCAGTGTCATTCAGGCACTTTGTAAGCCATGTCCACACTGGAAGAGTCAAGAACATCATTTATGTAATGGAAATAGAGTAAATTTGTCCTTTTGCATATTTTGCTTTGTAAATATTATTTAAGATTTTGCATGGACCCAAAGGACTGTCTGTGGGTCGGACCCTGAGTAAGGAAAAGGGGTGGGAAGAGCGGTCGCTCACCTGTGATGCATGTAGACTCGTAATCTGGACAGCATTCTTTGTGGGAAAGGCAGCTGTGGTCGCAGTGACAGACACGACCCCTGGAGAACAGCTCTCCACAGCGGCCTCTGCAGGTCACTGGTAGAAAAAACACTGGGCATCACTCAGTGCAAAAAAAAATCCCGCTTCACCTGTTACCGTTAATATCTTGAGCGCTGTGCTTCCAACTTTGTCTGTATGTGAGAAAAGCGCATTTTAAAATGCCAAACATTTTATAAACGTCTCCTTGACCCATGTACCTTGAGCAGCACAAAACGGTAGAAGGAAGGAGGTGAACAGCAGAAGTCCAGTAGCTGCAGTTGGACTGGCCATGGTTGGACTCCTGAGCTGCGACAATAAATAATCCAAATAAAAGCAGTTAAACACAGTGCAATTGAATTTCCTTCGCTGAATGAGCCTCGTGTCAAAATACACTGGTTTCCTGCACATCTGACACTTACCTGCTCCTGTGAAAAAGATTTACATCAATGTTCCGATGAAGCAACAGAAGGAAATTTACCGTGTCAGAGAAAGTCTCCTGTCTGTCAGTTTCTACGTGTTGTAATGCTTTCAGTTGTTGGCTTTTATACACTACGAAGGGGACGGGTTTGGCTGGGCCAGCCGGTAGTCCAATAACCCAAATCGGCCCAGTTAAACCGCAAATGAGGCCGCTTTGAAGCTGTGGCTTCCTACACACACTTTGAAAGTGTGTAGCTGCACTTTTTGCCCCTCCTGAATGTCCTCAGTAGGGGCTGGAACTGCTTCAAAATGTATATTTATGAGGATGCAGAGATCACTTTGTTTGACCTTCTTGATGTTGGCCCAGAAATGTTTCGCACTTTCGCCAATATTATATTCTCAAAAGTCCAGTTTAACGTGAGCAGAGCCATTTCAATCCGTGAATTCGTTGTCATAATAGGCAAAATTCATAGCCACATAAAATTATGAAGTTGAATTCTTCCCAAATGACTCATGCAGTAGTCAGACCACAACATCAATTCAGCAACTCATTGGACATAAACAAACATATCAAATTTTATTTGTCTCAGTACATAACAAAATTGCCATTGTTACCCCAGGCTGAATAAGTCATGTCTCCTATGACTCACTTCTGTTGGTGATGCTGTTTCCAGATTCTTATATTTATTCTTTTTTTTTTGACAGCTGTCAGTTTTTCTATTTAAAATGGGGTGAGTCGTGTGGCACCTTCATCCTCAACCTGGATGCCAATAGCACAACTTTTCACTGAGACAATTTGAGGTGTCACAGCAAGTCAGATGACAAAAAAGCGACATGTTAACAGGTTTACAAGTTGCCTGGTATCAACCTCACGCTAACAATGTTTCCTGAGGAACCGAGCTGGTCACTGGCTGGCTATGGATTTATTGCCCAGTTGGGCTCCTGAAATTGCTTGCAGCACAGCTGGAAGCACCAGTTTATCACGGTGTCCAGACTGTGCAAAATGGCAACGTATAATAAATCGTGCCTGAAAATACTACCTGCTCATTGTTTTCCACAAGCTTAGACTTGTAGTATACAGACTGCAGACGGTAAAAAATACTGGACATATACAATAAAATCCTGTCGAGAGATTTGATATCTCACAGTATTCTTTTTTTTCAGCAATGATACTATAATATAAACTATAAACTTTATACCAATTTATAGCTACTACTTGCTATATTGTCACTATAACTGTATTTTTAAACTCCAGTTCAAAAATGTACTGTATTATTACATGGATGGTAGTGTATGTTACTTTACCAGCAACTGAAACTTTTGTTTCAGCCTGGTTTAGAAAGGAGTGATGCTTCAAATAAGGTGAATGGTAATAGTGGTAAAAATGGGGGAAAAGCTGGTAAATTAATCTTTACCTTGATTTCAGTTATAGCTTTGATGACGTTTGCGTAAATAAAACCGATCAAAGTTCTTGCTGTGCAATTCTTTCTTGCTGAATAGATACTTCTTTAGACCCGTTTGACAGATGCTTCACATCACCGTTTAAAAAACAGTATGAGTATGAGCTAAAGGAACTGTGTAAGGACCACACGTCAGACTGTTTGAAATGAAAGGCTGAGATTTTGCGTAAAGTCCATAGCTCCTGGTCTGTTCTGCTGCAAATTCCAATCGAGCTCAGCCTGCACACAGTTTGCATGTTTTCCCCATGTTTTTGTAGGTTTCCTCCACGTGCTCCCAATTCCTCCCACTCTACTGTAACAGGGGCTGTGTGGCCACCCTGTGGGGGTCTCATGTCCCTCCTGAGATCTGAGCCCTGTGCTCTGGACCACTGCAGTCCTGATGGACCAGCAATGATCTACAGTGAGTGAGTGAATAATGATTTTCATCTGAGTTTTCTGGCAAACGCCTTAAATCCTCAATTTGCCTTCATCTCAACAGCTTGTTGAATAAACGGCCAACATGTTTTGTATGCTTCATGACAGGATGACTAAGTGAAATCTCTGAATTCCTGCCTTGGTCCATTGCTAAATGGAAAAGCAAATGCCTTTGTTAGCGGAGGAAGAAGCGGTTTATGTGAAAGGGCTGGGTATTTTTATGTTATTTTATTGATAGCCACATGTGGCCTGTAGTGTGTGGCAGGGACTGTGGTGGGAAGGAAACTCGCCGCCCACTGCGGTGAGACAGCTCTGCACTGAGGTAACGTCTCCCTTCTTCTCAAGCCCTGCTTCTTGCTGCTCTGAGCGAAGCGAGGGATGTGCGCAGATGGGCCGCAGCTGGAGGAAGGAAGGAGTTCAGGCATCGTTCGTAAATGTCAAAACACCCGAAAGTCTTCTGCTCCGTCAAAAGTCTGTGCAAACGGCACAGCAGCCCATCATGGCCGCACAGCATCCCACTCCCTGCAAACTGCCCAACTAGTCGCTGTGTTGGGTACAGTACGGGTACCAGAGTACTATGAGTGCTAGGTTTCTCTCAAGATGATGTCAATACCTGGGACTCCTGACTGAGCCTGGAGTGTTGGTTTACGGAAAGGGCTTGTGTGTTTGAGAGATGAAAGTCTGAGACCATTCGAGTGTCTTCTGGACACAGTAGACCCCCCCCCCCCATTGGCCTGCTTATCAGCATGTTTCTGAGAGCTCTCAAGCCAATTCAGCTACAACAGCAAACCTCCCTCCACCAACCCAGCAGCAATGGAGAAGCCCTTGAGGTGGTGGAGGAAACGTCATGACAATTTTACCGAGTGGCCATTGCAATCTGCCCCTTTAACTGCCTGTCTTTGATACTTTGCCCCATCGTGCCGATCTTCTCTGCACCTGGACCACTCTTTAGCTGGTTTTATTGCAGACTAAGATAATACAATAAATAAACTGGTTTAAATGCCAATCTGTGAAAAAACCTGTTCATTGTCCATTTCAATGGGCCTTTGTGTGCTGATCAAAACTGCACTGCAGCAAACAGCCTGGCCTCCTCATTGTTTCCATCGACACCCGTTACTGCAATATAAATACAAAGTTCCAGCGATTGAAGAAGCTGAAGGACACCCTGTGATGTTTGCAAAAAAACACCCGCCTACCGGTGTGGGGTTTCACTGCTCTCAGACCTGCAGTGAGGGTGTGGAGCTGCTTGGAACCGCAATGCAGGCCAGAGCCCTGGAGTCTCCTGCCAGAAATGATAGCGGAACATGCGCATTCTAAGCTGGAACGAATCATCCAGAACGTGGCTGTCTGCCAGCCTGACAGACTGGGCTTGTTTAAGCATTCAGAACGGGTGAGCTTTCTGTCAGAAGGTACTTTCCCTGCATTCCTCCAGTAAAGATTTCCCAGCTATGTCAATCGGGAAATAATGGCAAGTACCTTAGAATATATTCAAAAGCATTATGAGTCGCTTTGGAGTCAGCTAAATAATACTTTCTTTGCCTTTAAAGAATAATTTGGAGGGAAGTAAATGTAAACTGTGCCTGACTCAAATGCACATCCATCCTTCCCTCCATTTGCATTCATAAATAATACATTTGGCCTTTTGCTGGTGGGCCATAGTAGCACCTTCTGACGGCGATCAGGGATGGGATTTTGGACCCTTGAGGAACATATTTATAGTGGTGTCGAGAAGAGCGCTCAAGAGCTGTTGAGCTGTCGCGACGTGGACGTCTTCCTCCACCTTCCTCCTTTGCTCCTGCATGCGGCTCAGGAGGTAATGAATTAATGGTTACAAGATGAATGCAGAACACTGAAGTAGGACGCTGCCCCAATAATGACTTCAGTAAGGTGAAACTGTGCTATTCTTACAGATTAAAAAAAAGGAAGATTATACTTTTGACTAATAAAGTGCAACACCTCCTGGCTGTTAAGGTTTTGTTCCAGTAAATGCTGAAACGCGTGTGTCCCCCTTGTCCAGGAAAGGAAGCATTGTGTTTTGAAGGAAAAGGGAGTCAATTAAATCTTTGTAAACTTCCTCTTTCCTTAATGTCTGAGTCACTTTTAGATATACTGATGAGTTCCAAGTGCTGTATTGCTTTCTGCAAACCAGTTGTTGTACAGATTCCTGAAACAAATAGCAATAAAAAAATCAGTGTATAATATAATCACACGGAGAATTATTCCACAAGTCACCAAAGATGCCCTGTGACTTTTTTTGTACATTTTTTTAGATAGTAGACTGATACAACAATATTTCCGGATGGTGAGAGTGTTTTATTTTTGTAGACCAAGCTGGGCTCATGCTGGGACCATCAGAAGAGCAGTGGCAGGTGAATTTGCGTGAATTTTTATTTCCCATCTTTGCACAGCTAAGGATATTTTTAGTAGGAAAGAAACGGTCTTTCTCACTTACATACAGAAGAAACTGAATTAATTCACAAGAATAAACTGACCAGAACACAGTAAGGGGAAAACAGCCAAAAGCTCAGTTCCCTGAGCAGATTTGCACAGCTTGCAGTTTGCAGGTCTGGTGACCAAATGTGTCTAAAGTGCTTTTTCCTCCAGCACTGCTGCTCTTCACCCATCACCTCCCCTCATTTGCTGAGCTTTGAAAAATGAATCTTTAAACTTTCTAAAGCAGACAAATAATCTACTTATCCAAGATGGGTCTGGAGCCTATCCCGGAATCACTGGCCGCTGGGCTAGGAGACACTACTCTGGATGGGATGCCAATCCATCATAGGGTGGCCACGCATCCACACGCTGAACACTTAACCCGAAACACATGTCTCTGGACTGTGGTAGGAAACCCACAGAGACCAGGAGAAAATGCGAATTCTGCAGTGAAGCGAAGTGGCTCCATTGAACTTAAATGTTACTGTTCTTTTAAAATCTACATTTGAAGCTAGTTGAGGCTTAGTGAATAAAAAAGCAAACTGACATGTCAATTAAAATTATATTATGGGAGTGGAACTGTTAACCTAGTAGCAATTATTACTGCATAGTTCCAGGCAACTTCAAAAAAGCAAACTCACTCAAGTGTAAAGTGTGAGAGAAGAGTTTCTTGGCCTCGCTCATGGCCCCCTGCCAAAGGTCATAGTGCTCAAAAGTTCCTGGCTTCCTTAGCGACTCAAATTCGCGATACCTTAGCTATCACTTCCTGAGAAATTCCCATGACTCATGAGTGCTAAATAAAGATAATTCAGAACCCTGCCACTATTTGCCATTTTATATAAACTGCACGTATGCACCGTACATTTGAAGCAAAACCCTTAATTTATTATTCTTTTCTCTTGTTATGCTTCTCTGGGTAGGAAGCGTTCCCAGACAAAATGGAAGGAATGTTTGTTTTTTGACGTATTCCATTTTAACAAGAGTTCTCACTACCAACAATTTCCTTACAATGCGGCTACATTCGGAGGCCGGAATCGAATTTGAAACTATGAGCAGGCTGCTTTGCACTTTTTCCTTCACCTAGAAATCACAAGTGAGACACCTGTAGCCCTCTGTGTGACCAAAAAGCAATGTTAGACACCCATGCAAGCTACGTATGGTTCTCCATCCATCCCTCCCTTCCTCCCTCTCTCCATCCCTCAGTTCTTTCCTTCCACAGCAACATCTTGCAGGCTATAGAGTGCGGTTTTCAGCAAGGCCCCGATTCACCCATGAAATGCCAAGTTTTGTGAGTTATCAAGGCCTCTCTCAAACGCTTCAAATTTCTAGGATTTATGTGTTTGACCACTTCATCTACACTGAAGCAATTTGGACATATTATTTGGCATTAGGCCTTTACACTACTGTTCCATGACACTTTGCAGGAGAGGCCCGTGAGGAAAAGCCATAGGCACTGCGCCGCCTGTGTGCCACTCTATCTCTCACAGCAGTTAGGAAAGGTAATTGCACCCGGATATGTTTTTGTGTTGGCTCATCACCTTCTGTCTTCCTGCATGGATTCCCCACACGGCGGAAGGCATCCTGTGTGGACAGGCGGATGCGGTGGCTCCTCGCCACCCTGCAACCTTGCAAATAGTTTTCCAAATTCATTGTGGGACACAAGGGACTGGAAATGTGTTTATTTATTTATTTATGTCCAAAATTACTGTTTATTCTCTATGTTAAATCAAAGTGTGGACCAGAACATTTCCATAGTCTTAGTCCAGAGCGGAAATGATGTGCTCTACACGTTGGGTTTGAACCTGATCTGTCACCGTGTGTTTTAAACAGGGACAGAGTTTACACTTATTCTCACTCACTGTAGGACAAACATTTTTCCAAGCCAGGCTTGCGGTGGACATGAAGTTTTAATGTGTTTTATTTAGTCAGTAGTGCAGGGACATCTGTAGCAACAAAGTCTGCCAACTGAAGCGTAGATTTCAATACAATTTGCACAAAACTGAGTTGCAAAAACATGTATGTTCTTTTCTTGTTGTGAGGTATACAGTATTGGGATTAATACTGCCACATTTCCCTGTTTCATAGAGAAAACTAATAAAACTTATTTTTTATATTTATATTTTACATATATAGCAAAATAATCATTTTTGAACCAAAATGTGTTTTTTTCATCTATTCACCCATTATTATAAACCATTTATAAATAAACCACCGTTCTAGTACTCACACTTTCCAGCACCTTCTCCATTTTGTCTCTATTTCTGTGTCTGTGTCTTACATTTTGCCTTTTTGTGACATCAAGCAATTTTCTGGTTTGATATAGAGATTTCCTAAACATAATGGTTTAATTTTAACTTGTTTAATTGGAGGGACTGTATGCACACAAATACAAACTGATCCATTTGAGAGTTATGTGCTCTAAATCTCTCACACTGTCTACTGAGAGAAAAGCACATAGAATCCATCCATCCTTCCCTCCCTCCATCCATTCATTGCTGTTAACTTCAGTGGTTCAGCGCCTGTCCCCGAACCACCAGGCACCAGAAGAACAACCCTGGACGGGATGCTTGTCCACCACAGAAACATAAAACCGTGGTGTTGAATGTAAAAATGAGGAACAGCTGGAGGGATATTAACCGACTGATAGATGTTTGGGTTGAAAAGCAGTGATTGAATTGTTTGTGATGCAATGAAACTGCACCTTTGTTGAAAAGTTTAATAAAAACATTCCAATCATCCTGGTACACAAAACCCTCGAGAAACAAGTTTTTACAAGCTTACAAGATTTGGCAAAATTACCACAAAATTGTTTAGTTCCCTTTATCAAGCCACAACCAAACGTGAGGCTGACTTTGTCTGCAGGAGCCGAGCATGATTTTTCAAATAAAAACATCAGCATAAATGTCCTGGCAAATGACAGAACACCAAGACAAGCAGATGACACAATGATAAAAAAATGCAAAAATTCCTTGGATAGTCTGGCACCCAGTCCCACGTGTACCTCTCTGCGTTTAATAAAAACAAACTATTCAGTGAGTGAACAATTAGTCACGCTGAACTGTGTGATAAAACAAATATTTTAAAAGAATGCACAACATAAATGCTGTTTCTATTTCTGATCATCTAGCAAAACTGAAGCAGCTACAGAGCCACTTTTATCCCAAAGAGAACAATATGTGTGAGATTTTGCAATCCCAGAACAGTGGGCAGTGGTGTTTCTGTACTTCACGCCCAGGGGGCAGACAGACTACCTGTCTCTGTGCTGAGCGACAGCAGGAATGTGCCTGGCGCCAGGGGGCCACAAAGGAAGCCATCATGATAGATTCTGGTTAATTAAAGGAACCTGCTGGGACTCCAGCTGTGAGTCAGTGATACAGACACACGCTTTGTTTTTTCAGGTGTTCCTCTCAGCAACTGTAGGGTCAAAATCTGAACAGACACAGAAATAACCCAGAATGTTAAAATAAATCTCTGGAAAAATAGACACTTTGCGTGACTAAAAAGACCTACTTAGCTTCATCAGTTAGGAATATATAAGTACGGGAGCTGAGTTATAATCAGTAGAAGTTGTGAAAAGGAAGTGATTTTATATTCCAGCATCACACACTTTCTGCTGTTACTTGTCAAAGCTCTACACTAATAAATGGTGCAAAATTCACTGTATCTGTAATGCATGAGGAAGAGTGAAGTAAAGTGGAAATTTACAATAGTTTTTAAATGGTGAAATATCATGAAATATCTAAGCAGCTACTAAGTTCACTTCCGAACTGAGTCCTTGCCACGTATCATCAAGAGGAGCACACTTATAAGTAAGATATTGTTATACTAGAAGATGGTGATTTTTTTCGGGTTGTCAAATCACATCTGACACAGCAGAATCGCCCTAACTGACCCATTGGAAGTGTTTCTGATCCAGTCGCTTGCTGGCAAGACTGAGGTGATATGAAAGAGAGGAAAAGTTGTACCGTCGTGATCAAGCAGATCTGTCAGCTGAGGTGGCAACTTGTACTGGGAATGGATATCAGTGGCAAAGACCCCCGGTCGCCTGCTCCGTTTTTATTACGCAAGAGAAGTCTTTTTTAGGCTATTCGAGGATGTTGTGTGGGGAAAAAAACATACTTTTTTTTTTACCGAGGCTAGGTGAGCTACCTGGGCCAAAAAGTGTAGTTGTGGGAAGGTAGAAAATTATAAGACATTATGTTATCACCAAACTGTTTTACCCATGAAGTGGTTGCATTTAAGAGAAGAACTGTTAGTGCTGCCAAACAGGCGGACGGCGAAGAAACTGTTACTTGTCCCATTCATAGCCACTTTGAAGGGAAAATATATAATGTGTCAAACTGTACAACCCTGATGCTATAAGTGTGTGTGTGTGTGTGTGTGTGTGTGTGTGTGTGTGTGTGTGACATAAAACATATCTAAGTGGATGGCTGTAATCTTGACAAAGCTCTCTGTAAATATACTTCTATTTCTTTGTTTCATTTGTAGATTTAATGGAAAATATCACTAAAATGTCTTCATGTTCTCCTGTAAGTTTTTTTGCATAAAGCTCACCTTTGCAAGAAAAGTCACTGAATCCCCTTGTCTGTGTAATAAAAAACCGGATGAGCCCTTGAAGCAACACATTTCAATCTCATTAAATCTGATGAAGTTTTCCACTTTTGTTTTGCTTCTGCAGAAATTTCTGTTTTTGTTTTTGCACCTTTAAAAACAGTTACGGCTAAAAGTAAAGTTACAGCTAATTCTCCCACCTCAGTATCCTTCTATTGTTCAACACTGCTGACCTGCAGGATTATCTCTGTCCCAGGAAATCTGTTCTCCAGACTAAAATCCGCTCTACATTATTAATGTATGACATCTAAACTGAAAAACTACATTTACATGGATGAGGGGAATGCCACACCACTGATCAACATGTTAAAATTTTTTTATTATCTCAAACAATAGAAATAGGTAATTTTTAACTAATTTGCATGTCCTGCATTCAAAAAAGAAATCTAAAATCCTGGATCACCTCCAGTTTTCTTCTAGTAAAATGAAACTTTTAGAAAATACCTAAAAATATGCCTTATGCCTTATCCAACAATACCAAAGGCAAATAAACACATCATTTAATTAATTCAAAGGTATAGAAGACAAAATGTATGAGGATAAATGTTCTGTCGTATGAAACAGATTAACAAACTAGGAAAAGCTTAGTATTGCTTACATTTTTAAAAACTCTCCTTTCTGGAAGCATTTTCCCTGTAACTGGATTCTGGGAGATTTTCTGAGATTCCAGCAACTGTCTGCGAGAATGTTGGGTGACCATCTCATACCATATATCTTTTCTCCATGGCAGAAATATCCTGATGGAGTCTTTTGTCCATGTCATTCACGGCAGAAAGGAACCCAAATAGCAGCATAAATCAAACACGTTGCCTAACATACTGCACCGCATGGCTTGGTGTGTTTCAGCTATAACTTCACAGCATTTTCCAGCCCTAACAACAGCTACAAAGGGGACCCTTTCATCTTTAATAAATATCAAGATTGTGGTGGTGGTGGAAGTGCCACCATGGCTCTGACAGGCATGTGGCTCAACTGCCTGGTTACAACATATCTGCTCTGGAGGATCAATAAACTACAAAAGCGGCTTGAAAATTAGATAATTAATTCCTATTATAAATCAGTGCGGTAAACAGTTTTCTGTGCGGCAGGAATCCTCATTCTGAAAACTAACAACTTTCTCACTTTCTCTCTCTCTTGCTCTTACACACACACACACACACACACACACACACACACACACACACACACACACACACACACACATGCTGGAAGAACAATGACTTCAAAAGGAAAATTATCANACACACACACACACACACACACACACACACACACACACACACACACACACACACACACACATGCTGGAAGAACAATGACTTCAAAAGGAAAATTATCAGAAAAGAGAAGGAAAAGTTCCAAACAGGAAATCCGTTCCTGGTATTTCCAGCGTTCCACTGAGTACCGGGAAGAGAAGAGCTGGTCTCACTGGGGCTAGTATAAATATTGGTGGTCTTCAGATGAGGGTCAGCATTTCAACTGCCTGTAAGTGAAGGACACTGCTCCTGAAAGACACTGGATCAATACTGAAAATGGTACATAAACTTACTAACTCATATGCCAGTGAGCCATGTTTCATATTGTGCGCTGGAGCTTGGATGCGAGAGGAGATGCTTACATTTAATGTGCAATGTAATGATAATTCAGATTTTTCTTTTTGTTTTTTTTTTGCAATATAGGATTTTTGCAGTGAGAAGAAGAACGATCACTCTGCTCAATGTTCCAGCTTTTCCATCTCCCTCCCGATTCTTTTTCTGAGTAAGAAACTTGTGTTATAACTTTTTTCACTTTATCACTTTATATTTTAAGCGTTGTGTCATTATGAAGAATGTAGATGGCTGCCATTGTTGTACTTTTGACTGAATGCATATCAGTAATGTAATGCACTGCATAGCAACTTATATTTAAAGGATGTTTTTGGATTTCAGTACTTGTATCAGGGACGGGATTAGATGCTTGGTCTTACCATCATTCCGAGGTGCCCATGGTTTGGACAGAAGCCCGGACATGGTGCATGGGCAATTACACTGACATGGTGGCCATTCAGAACCACGAAGAGATTACTCACCTCAACACAATTTTGCCAAAGCGGGACGGGTACTACTGGATTGGAATACGCAAAATAAATAACATGTGGACTTGGGTTGGAACCAACAAGACACTGACAGAGGAAGCAGCAAACTGGGCTGCTGGAGAGCCAAATAATGGAAAGAGTGATGAAGATTGTGTGGAGATATACATCAAGAGGGGAAAAGATGAAGGAAAATGGAACGATGAATCTTGTCAGAAAAAGAAGACAGCTCTATGCTTCACGGGTATGTTGAGAAGAGAACAAAATATTGTACAATATTAGCTATGAAAGGAAGTGGGAGCAAATAACAGAGACTATAGGCACAGCGTTGACTGTTTGAATCCCTGTTTTAGCCATACAGCCGGGATGAAAAGTAGACAAGTAAATGACTGCCTGTTGAGCACAGTACAACTGGAAGAATTTTTAAACAAATGTAAGGGCCTTAGCATGTTGTTTAACATGCTGCACAATGACTAAGCTGAGTTGATTTTTATTCACCATCAACTTTTCTGCACCTAAAATGCTGCATGCCAGTGTATGAATCGATAATTTAAAATTTAGAGTAAACCCAGTAAAGACTAAAACTTTAATGATAAAAGACACCCGGTTAAAGTGTGCGTGTGTGTGTTTTTTCCCAGCCTCCTGTCAGAAAGACTCCTGCAGCAGCAATGGAGAATGTATTGAAACCATCAACAGCCACAGATGTCAGTGCTTTGAGGGCTTCTACGGAGACAAGTGTGAAAACGGTAAACAAGGAGTGCTTCTTCTCCACATTTATAGCACAACACGCCTTGGTCGCCTGTAAATAACACACTCACCCTCTCCAGTTGTGCACTGCGAGGAAGCGAGCCAGCCCAACCATGGCTCTGTGAGCTGCTCTCATCGCTTTGGCAACTTCTCCTATGGATCACAGTGCAACTTCAGCTGTGACCGCGGCTTTTGGACAGTTGGGTCAGACTCGGTCTGGTGCACAGCCACAAAGGAATGGTCAGCCCCCCTTCCACGATGTGAAGGTACTCTTTCCAGGCCTTCTTTTACTTTGCAAGACATCTGAACTCCTGGAATGACCAAGACAGGCTTGTTTCTGTAAATGGTGTGTTTATTCACAAGAATATCACTAAGAATGTGTCAGATTCCTTTAGTTTCCACAATGTTCACAAAAATGTGTGTCACTGACAGGCTTTTCTGACACTCTCCCTGTCTTTCCCTGTAGTGGTGAGGTGCACTGAGCTGGAGACCCCACCATACGGCGCTATGACCTGCAGCCACCTGCTCGGCCATTTCAGCTTCCGCTCGGAGTGCTACTTCTCCTGTGAGGAGGGGTACGAGCTAACAGCAGACAGCAGGCTGCAGTGTGGACCTCAGGGCCAGTGGAGTGACACAGAGCCCCGCTGTGAAGGTAACCTGGCCTTCTATTTCCAAAAAACAATAGTCAGTGTAGTGACACGCAAGGCTGAATCTCACTGTCACCTCCTGTCTGGACGTCGGTGTCACAGCTGTGCAGTGTCCCCCGCTGCAAGCTCCACAGGACGCCACCACGAGCTGCTCGAACCCCGACCGGCCGTTTAGCCTCAACTCCACCTGCAGTTTCAGCTGCGCAGACGGCTTTGAGCTACAGGGAGCTGCCAGTGTGAGCTGCACAGCATCTGCGCAGTGGAGCGAGGAGATGCCACGCTGTGAAGGTAGGTCACTTGAAAGAGCTAGAAGTTTCAGCCTCAAGTCCCAGTTTAAGCTGTTCTTCCTTTCACTGCGTTTTGGGGCCTCTAAAGCCCAGAAACCACAGCAAAGGTGCTCACTAGTACACCTGTCCTTCACCGCACAGCTGTCAGGTGCAGGAGGCCAGATGGGAGGCCACATGCAGTGATGGAGTGCAGTCACCACCCAGAAGACTTGACACCCAGTTCAACTTGTGGCTTCCGCTGTCTTCCTGGCTATGTGCTCCAGGGGACGGAGACACTCACGTGTACAAGAAACGGAGAGTGGGACAGTGACACACCCACCTGTGCAGGTATTCCATCCCACTGGTTTCATCACGTTACACAATAGTCAGTGTAGTGACA
>UFQX01000537.1:300020-381651 GCA_900497675.1 Arapaima gigas | reverse complement strand
TGGAAGAAAAAGTAAGCAGAAAAACAATAATGTTTACCTATAACCGTAACGAAGCCAACATTAGCAAATACTAACAAAATAGGGTAAATTATAAAAATAAACGCGATTCCACCTCCACGCGTAATTTTGTTTTTGTATTAGGCCGCCAAACATCATGAATCCGTGCTAAATGTCTAACAACAACAACAATTTAAAAAAAATAATAATAATACTAATAATACATGCTGTATTGCAGCGTGAACTGGACCCCACTCCCTACTGGATCTGTAAGGGTTTAGCGCAACACCCTATGAGGAGAACCACCGTTTACTGTCAGCTAGTCTACGCGCAGGACCCCCGTTGAGGGGTTTTACCGTTCGAGTCCAACAAGATACCTGGGCTGATGCGGCAAAAACACCGCGATGCTTAAATGTGCAAAGAGCCGCGGTGCTGGTGGGAGTTTGAAAGGGGCCTCTCCTTCTGCTCGGAGGAAGATGTGTGAGATGCAGCTGAGGCCACGGAGCTCTTGGCTCGCGTGGACCAGCTCTGGGCTGCATGTGTCCTTCCTATTGCTATAAATAAAGGTTTCGCGCGTTTTGCAGGAACTGCGCTGCGATCTCATCGCGTCTCGCCGAAAGTGGAGGTTTCGACCAGGCGCGGGTTTGGCTCTTAGTCAGTGGAGGAGCTTCTGTGAAGAACAGTGTCTTCCTCAGGCTCTTCTTCACGCAGAGGTTAGTGTGAGGATCATATTTCCGCGCGTGTCCAGCAGAATGTTCGAGAAAATTAGTCCCAACCGACTTGGCGCGTCTTTTTAAATTCACCTGACAGGTTATTATTTGAAAACTCTGCTCTCAGTTTACCTTTCGATTTATTTGTGATGCTCGTTTCTGCCCGATTTATTTGTTGATAAGGGAAAAACATGAATTTTCGACAACAATCAATGTAAAACACTGTTTGCGCAAAGTAAAGAAAAAATGTTTCGCCGGAGAAAAGTTGCTTCTTAAAGGATGACGGAATAAGACGCGGGGGGTCCGCCGCACTGCAAAGTGTACATTTCGTTAAGGGTGTAAATATCGCTAAACTACAGTTTAACGTGTAATAAAAATGTATAATTACTTCATTTATTTAAATACGTGAGTTTCTGTGAAAATTGCGTTGCTCGTGAGTAAAAAATCACTTTAAAAGGGACGGACATTTTTTTACAAAAATTAGAAAAGTAGCATTTAGATGCCAGTATGTGTTACAGCGAGGAATCGACCGAACTGCCACTTCATTCGAGGTTTTTCATTCTCGGAGTTTCACACACGATCACCTTGGAACTACATAGTGACCCTCAAAATCACAATTAAACTGTTTAAATATGCTGTTAAAACCCGCGTTTTCTTTTATAAACACAGCCAAACTATTTGTGGAAGCGCATTACTGTAACCAGCAGTANCAAAATCACAATTAAACTGTTTAAATATGCTGTTAAAACCCGCGTTTTCTTTTATAAACACAGCCAAACTATTTGTGGAAGCGCATTACTGTAACCAGCAGTAACACACACACACACACACACACACACACACACACACACACACACACACACACACCTTTGGGACTTCATTTATTAACAGGTTTAAGTTTAGACACAGAAATGAGCAAAGGTAGCCCTTAGTGTACAGAGATCTATAGAAATAAATAACACAGAAACAAATAAATAGACATAATGAATAAAACGTTATTACAGTACACCCACTTGAGCTTGTATTACCACAAAAGTTGCAGTACGTTGTACGCAGAACAGGAATCAATAAATAAATAATTTTAGAAACAGAGCTTATAAACTGTATGTGGAATTTAGCTAATAAATAGTATAAATATTTACATTTAAAAGATTTTTCAGATTTGTTTCAGCTTTTTGCTTTGCTTGTCCTTCACGCTGCTGTTGAAGTGAGACTTCCTGAGTGTAGTGAAGAGCTGCTCCATTTCAGCCCTCACCAGCTCCCACGCACAGGGCCTGTGACTCTGGACAAGGTTTATACACACATGTAATACAGGGAGATACTGTACATGTGTATAGTTATGCTATTTGTGCCATATTTTTACTGATTTATTTAGTGTTACCCAAAGAGACCAGCTACTGATCATTGAACATCCAGAAGGTCTGAATGGCCGATACGTTTTCAAGCAAAGAAAACTGTACTACACGCCATGCAACTGATTCATAACTAAATGCATTATTGACACTGTTTTTTTACCACTATGTTACTAAAAATATAATTGAAAAATTTCTCGTACCTCTTTTGTTAAGAAATCTCTCAGTTCTTGAAAATATTTCTCCATCTTCTTCCTTTTTGCCTGTTTTAAGGCCTTGTTCTTTTGCTGAAATAAAGAGCAGTGGTTTTAAAATATAAGTTAGCCGTCTATTATGAAAGTTTTAATGAACTACACGTAATGTGATGCTTGTTAAGTTTACGGTTTTTCTGTAAATTAGCCAGAGTGGAATGGAAAACGGCGGCGATATATTTCTGCCGGCTTAAAACTGCTTCTTCATGTAGATTTTTTACTGAGTGAGACTGTGGAGAAGAAGTGATGTTTGTGTCTAAGCCGAAGCTTAATGCTTTCAGGAGGTGCTACGAAACTTACACAATCTGTGAAGAATTTAGTCTGTCGACCCAGGAGTTCTTGGAGGCTCCTCAGTTTGGATGGATCCCACTGGACCAAAGACACATCTTCTGCCAGAAGTTGACTCGACAGCTTCATTGCTTGTTTGTATGAGGACAACTAAAAGCGACATTTCACTCAATATAAATCCTTCATGAGAACATGCAGGGGGTCATGTCATCTGTGTGTGTGTGTGTGTATTACATACACGTACATGTATATCTTATTGTTCTTGAATAATCTTCTTACCTTTCTTACCATTTTCGGACGGAAGGATATTTTAAAGTTCACGGCATCTTGAAGACACTCGTCGGGCAATCGCGGCCCCTGGTTGGGTGTGGAGAGGTAGGAGTTAAAACGACGTGTGTGTGTGTGTGTGTGTGTGTGTGTGTGTGTCAGAAAGAGACCAAGACAGACTGGATTAATCCACGTCGGGTTCTTACAAACTGATGGAACAGTTGTAATGTTAACCCTAAACTGACAGGCGATATTTTGGCTACGGTCAAATCTAAAATGTTCTTAGTAGATTAAGTGCACTATTTGGGTGAAAAGGTTTGTCGATTTCTTCTTAATATAAACTGCTCCCTGACAGTTAGACTGACTGAGCGCTACATTTACATTCTTATTAATTCATTTAGCAGCCGCTTTTCTATAAGAACGACTTACCGTGTAAAATACCTGTAATGACGCACAAACCTGTCAACAGCTGCCAGAAATATATAATACATATACATACATATATATATATATATATATATATATATATATATATATAGAGAGAGACGCACACGCACGCATTTGCAATATGTTTGCAAAATACATTTACATTTATCTCCAAATACATCTAGTCGGACCTCATCACTCTTTACAGTTTGGATAATTTTTCAAAGCAGTAAAAGACGCGCTGTAATACGTAGACAAGTGAAGGTGAGCTGGAGAAAGTGCAGGAAGGAGCTCAATAAGGAGCTCGGGAAGCCGTGGGAGGGCGGCTCGCACCCACCAGCGTCAGGAGGCTCCGCAGGGTCTCCTCCACGAGGTGCCTCCGCTCCGCTTCCCCCGGGCAGGGCGCGTCGGCCGCGTGCAGCAGCGCGAGCAGCAAACCCACGGCGCAGCTCCGCGCGGCAGCCATGGCGAACGGCGGCGGTGCGGACAGCGGCGGCTTTTATATGCACCCGCTTTTCGCCCCGTCGCTTTGACTTGTTGCTTTTACACGCGCACAAGTGGGCGGAAAGTTTATGTAGGGAAACTGAAAGAGCCATTGAAAAATCCCGCCTGCGGTTTCATATTTTAGCCGGACTTCTGCAAACAGGTACGCCGAACTCCTCAGACAGCTCGTCCCACGAACAGCCCGTCCCGCGTTTTACGGCGTTTTCCATGCGCCCTCGCGAAGAAAAAGCGGGTCAGACGTTACAAATAAACGTCATCGTTTTAGTCTGCTGTGTTCCCTTTTTCACATTTCATTCCTCACGAACGTCCGCAAAGAGAAAATGGGAAGATTCTGTTTCGAATCAATCTCACATATTGAAAACTGTAAAAAAAAAAACAAAAACAAAACAAAAACAAAAAAGGTGCGCGCTGAAAACCCGCGAGGGCACACATTCCCACATGACGTCACGCCCGCTCTTTTCCCACGTTTTCCTTTCATCACCAGCGCGTCCAGTTTCGCCGCGGCGCACCTCCCCGGTGACGTCAGAGCGACGCCGCTGCTTGCGCTCCTGCTGTGTGCTCGAACCTCGGCCCCGTTCACATTCCCAGACTGTGTCTGCCTGCACGGCGGGGGTTCGAGAAACCTTCCAGAGACTGTATAAACGTTAACATCGGCCGCCATATTCGAGTGTGTCACACATGTCGACAGCGGATCGCTGGGAAGCACCTCAAGGGCCTTAATATCTGCTGTCTGGGTCAGAAAGGAAAACGCCCGATTGCAAGTTTCAGAAGAAACCGCGCAGACAGCAGCGTCTTTTCTTTCATAGAGGCAGTGCAGAGTTTAACTGCTGTTCTTGCAATATTCTCTTCTTTTTCCCCACTTCTCTTGTTTGTGTCCTGTAAGCTGCGGTGGACCAACATGTTCAAACCGGGTGGGGACGTGCTTGTCGGGACTGGATCTTCTGCACTGCTCTTTTTGTGTTCCTGTTGGGACACATGAGCGGTAAAGGTGTTCTGACCGGCACCTGCAGCCATAACTCCAACGGCCCGGTAAAAAGAAACCCACACGATGGTACCTCAGTTTGTGTCATCCTCATAAAACATCTCTGGCTCTTTTGTACCAAAGATTCCATTTCAGTTCCTTGCACCACCTATAAAATTTCTGACTCTAATCATGTACACAAATCCTCATTTACATCCCAGAAGCTTGACATCACATTTTTCAGCTTAAATTTGTTACTTAAAATTTCCCACCCGTAGTTTCTAATTATTCGGAAACGTGGCACCTTGTATCGTCCCTGCTGGGTTCCTGCCGCATCTGTTCTGCAGGAAGATCCAACTCGCCTGCGCCTTCGTACTGTGCAATGTTATGTCGTGTTTTTTCGGAAAACCCACCGTGACGTTCCCAACGTGAGCAGAGAAGTTTTGGATGGCCTCCCAAGCACAGTGAGGGGGATCTGCTGCGGCTTATTCCACTCTGCTCCGCTCTCCACCTGGGCGGGTGTCAACATGCAGGCTGTATGTAACAATTTGTTGCGGTTTGTTTTAAATGATCTCCACTCTTGTTTTTGTTAATATAATTGCTAAATGTCTGCGGCTGTTCTGGGGGGGGTGGGCTCATTACATTGGTGTTTGAGGAAATTGACTGGGATTTTTTTGGGGGGGGGGGGTGAGGCTGAAATGGATTATAACTTCTGCCATTTAAAACAATGGAAAATAGGCTCCCTATCCCTCCCCCAGTTTAAATCTGGCCTTCGGGAACAGATTAAGAACACAAACCAGGGTATAACTATTTTTTTTTAAAATGCCAGAATAAAAACAGAGTTGCCTACCCATGTTGTGAAATTATCCAGCAGTCTAGGATATCTCGTGTCACAACAATATTTCATTAGCACTTTTTCCAGCCGATGTATATTAAAAATGCCTGTCAGGTCTGTCCGCCCCTCGACTGTAATAAATATTCTCTAAAGGTATTTAATTACAATTATATGAGGAATTGCTGTTAGTATTACATTCCATTATGGATACATCTGCTGTAGAAGTATTTACCTCTTTTTTTACTTTTCCAGCATTACGTCATGTTACAACAGAGAATCATAATGCGTTTAACTGGGGCTTCAACCACTAATCCACCGGGAAAAAACAAAAGTGTCACCTTTGCTCCCTTAGAGTTGACATGCGGTCACATGACTTACGCACACGAGACTTTGAACGGAAGACACTCGCGGAAACCGTTATATTCTATCCGAGATGTTCTCTGAATAAACCCAAATGGTTTAGATAAATGTGAAGAGGACCGGCGTTAGAGAGACTGGTCTTCAGCATGTTTCAGCACTGAGGACCAGCCCAGTTCCAGCACACCGGGGAATCACTTCATGTGTTTCACTGGTCAAATCTGTTTCCCACTGAACTCTCACTGAGACAAATTGTGGGATGGATGAAACTTAACTGAAATGGTGACACAACTTTTTTGCTCTACATCCCCTCAGTTGCAATATATGTGGGGAAACCCTTTCCTGAGCTGCTGGTTAACTTGTTCCTCCCACAGGGTTAGTGCTTTCCACTTGCTGAGCGACCTGCTAGAACAGCGGCGTGTCGCAGTCACAGCCTCGGCACTTTTTTCCAAACACTCGTACCCTGATGTTCTATTGCTTTGCAAGTCTTTTTTCTGCATTTCTCTCACGTTCGCTCAAATTTTAAATTGAATTGGGCAACGTAAATTCTTCAGCTCTTGCCACACCTTCACGATGGGTCTGAAGTGTGGGCTTTGTTGGAGCCACCCCTGGATGAACCTTTTCCTGCCTGGAGTGAAGAAGCAGGATAGCACAGGACAGGACAGGAACTTGTATCACTTCTCACAGGGAAATTCACACAGCAAGCAGGTTAAAATAAGAAGGAGCCCCGATAGGACTTCTTGGAAGCATGCGAGCTATTGTCCGTAACGAGAGATCCACCACCGAGGTGGCAAGATGGGGATGCTGATCTCAGAATGATCTATGGCTCTACAGTTGTGTCAAATGTAACGGCATTTAGGCCACGCAGGTCACCTTTGTTCACTTCAGACCGTAGAAGCTACTCTTGGATGGAGTGTAGTTTTGCAGGAACAGTGCATGTTTTGCTGATCCCCCTTGATAGCCAGATTTGTGAAGCATCAATTGTGGTCACATTCACAGGAGATCTGAAGAACATCACGGGCTTCTTGTTTCATCCATATATAGCAATTAACAGGGGACAGTTGTGGACACTGTACACTATCATCATTCACCAGTGTGCCATCATTTTTCTGTTTCTTTATAGTGGACTTTACTGTGTTTTGGGGGATTTTCGCAGCCTCAGAAACTTTCTTACTGCCATTCCCCTGACTCGGTGCTTTTCCATAACTGTATCCCAGATTTACTTTAAAAGATTGTTTTGCGTCCTCATTTTGTTAGGAAGTAAGTTTATTTAACATGAACTCACAAAGAGCACCTTAACTGGACCCAAGTGGACTCCATTAAAATAATTATGTGACCCCTGAAGAAAACTGGAGGACGCTAGTTCATGTGTCATAAGTGAAATTTTTGGAAATATTTAATGTCGACTTTTTTTCTTTAGAGGTAATTTAGAAGGACTTTGCAGGAGTTTTTTTCTGTGAAATAATGGAGTTTTTGTGTTGTGGTGAAAATCCCAATTAAAACCTAATTAGCTTTCCAGCTGTAACATAAAGCAAATAAAAAATTCCATGGGGATGTATTCATTTTAGAGCTACCATTTCTTCACACAAACACCCAGTGATACGCCATGCCCAAAACATGCCAATTTCATATTTTGTAAATGTGAAATAAACAGGGTCATATAGTTAATGTACAAGTTTGATCAGATTTCAATATGGTCACATCCACAATTACATACTTTTTGTGCTAGTTTAACATTATTCAAGTACTGTGCATAGAA
Organism: Arapaima gigas; assembly: GCA_900497675.1. Classification (NCBI taxonomy): domain Eukaryota; kingdom Metazoa; phylum Chordata; class Actinopteri; order Osteoglossiformes; family Osteoglossidae; genus Arapaima; species Arapaima gigas. The sequence goes on along the minus strand of UFQX01000537.1, from coordinate 373,944 downwards.
GTACATATGGAACATAGACACATATTGATGACATTCATCTGCACACAAAATGAGCGCCATAACAAAACCTTTTGACTTTAATAAACTAACAGCGTTAATTTCACGTTTTCTCATTTTACATCTTCCAGCTCTTTAAAATTCTTTTGCAATCTTATGTCTTTTAATTCTTTTGGGCTTTAGCTAAATTTATCTTTAACTGCTTCTTCTGCTTCACACTTTTCTCACTTCTTCTTTTTATCGCGTCTAGCATTTGAATTAGACCTTCTTTGTTTCAAATTCAGTTTGACATAGAAAGAATAGCAAGTGAGTAAATGTGAGGACTGGATTACGGTCAGCCTGAATCTGGCAACACTAGCATTAAAAATTATTACGGGATGGAAGATGATCTCCACTGAAAGTGTGCACAGTGCATTACCAGCCCCGAGTCTTGAGTGGTCCCAGTGCCGTGTACTCTTTAAAACACTGCAGGCCAAACTGTTTGTAGGACTTTATCTGAATTCATTGAAACCTCTGGCCTATAACCCCGTAATTTTCCTCTTATGAGCCCCCTAATATGATTTCTCTAAATATGGAAAGACTGTGCAAAACTAAGAAATCCATTTAGATCTTTAGGTGCAAGTGACATGTATCTTAGAAATTCAAATAAAGCACCACTGTAATGTGTGAAACGTTTGCTCAGACATTTAAGATCTCAAAGCTATGAGTGAAATGCTTCATAACTTCCACTTCCATGTTTTCGCCAATGTAATGCCAGAGGTGCAGAATTCCAGTCGTCAAAGGCAAAAGATTCCCATGGACTTGCTAAAATGAAAAAGGAAAACGAGGATGATGACGACGACGATGGTAATGTTTATACAGCACATTCAACGCGTAAGACCCTCGACCTTAAGACTCTGTGGAACACCTGTTTGGAAATGCTATGCGATACAGTGTTGATTTTGAGAGTACGTGACAAATTTGTAACTACAAACTTAATGTGACCAAATTAAACGATAGTTTTATCTTTATGAAATCGTTCTATTTTGTTGTGACAGTGCAGCCCTCTTCAGCTTTTGCTGTTGCTAGTTTCGGGGTATTTGGGAATATACAGCACTTAAAATAATTTAGTTCAAAATGTGTAAATAAAAGTGATTTGGATAATGAGGAAACTACAGCGGTTTCACTGATCATGAGAAAAGAAGTCATGAGATTATTTAGTTAAAAAGTGGTGAAACTGAGATAGTCTAATGAGCCAGAAGTCAGAATGAAAGCCTATGTATATTGCCAATCCTCGTAGAGGCTCCTGACTACATCTGCAACAACAACAGTGAAAACAGGAAAAAGGAAAGTGGCCACAAATAATGCTAGAGATCATTCCGTCAGCAGACTGTGAGTAATAAATCTGACCCTTTCAAAAAAAAAAAAGCCAAATGCCACGTCATCACGGTTGACCCTGGCACTTGGGAAAGGCTTGTGGGCATCTGGTCGTGGAATCTCAAACAACTGGAACCACATAGTACACTGTTTATGTTAGTTACACTCTACACACGGAGATTAATCGTCGCTCTTTGATAGTTTGGCCCGTCCTCAGGTCCCTTCCCACGTATACACAAAAGTCCACAATTTCTGTGCACCATTTCTGAAGAAATGCAAACATTTTCGCACGTAAATGCCGATCCGCTCATACATTTTGACTGTTTTGAGTTTAGCTATTTGCTGTCAGAGGAGAATGTATGTTAAGATGCATTCTAAAGCATCTAAGACAAACAATCTGTAAGCTGAGGCAGAGGGGATGCCCCTCACTAACAGTATCATGAAGCAACTATACAGTCAAATCACGTGTATCCCAAACTTCCCCTCGCTGTAAGTACATTTTCTGGGTTTCTCTGTACTGCTCAACACCTGCAGCATAAAATTCACCAGTTTAATGACTGGTCACAAACAATAATTTAGTCACTACCAGTATGACATGACAAAAAGAAATAAGAGTCCCTGTTGAAAATCGAACCATCCTTGTTCTAATGCAAGAACATTTAGCAGCACATCTGGGGAATTTAGCTGGGCTTCATACACATGATCAGTGTTCATTTTTAAAATGACGACATCCCTCATATTCACTTCTTAACACGCACAGGGTTGGACTTCTGTTTGCCCTCAGCGCAGTTCGAACTCAGCAACACGGTTCTCGTTCCATGTTGGACTGAGAGCTTCACGCAGTTTCTGCTGATTTTTTTTTTTTTTTTGGTCGGACGTTTATTCTGTTACCAGCCCAACCTCGTGCCTCTGCTGGCTTGAGAGATGGCGGCTGTACAGGGCACTGAGGTGAAGGCCACCATGTTTGTGGACCATCCTGAGATGTTGCGTTTTGTGACACGGCCCATTGTCCTGCCAGAAGCACCAGTTTAAAAAGGGCCACACTGACCGTGAAGGGAGAGATTCAAAAATTCAGGCCGTTCAGAGGTAATACTATTTGTTGATGTATAACGTGTCATCACTGCTGTCAGTGCCGCCCACGTGTTTGACCAGAGTAGCCGTTATATGCGCGCAAATGAAAAAGGTACAATAAGACCCTCACATGACGCACACGGCACTGCACACATTCGTGATGTGAAGGTAATGAATTTTGGTGATGCGGATTTTGCTTCCCTCTCTTTCCACCTGACTTCGATCGCTGTGTTCTTCTCTCTGGCGGTCGGTTGTCTGACGCCAAAAACTTTAATGCTAAGACGGTTTGGTCACATATGATGTGTTACTACTGTTAACCTTTCCACCGCTACACCTTGTTGACCCGGGCAGCTCAGCTAGTTTCTCACAAAACAAACAACACATAAACCTTTATTCCTCCTTGTATTCGCACGCAAAGAAAACACCCGGATAAACTCGACGGAGACGTGAAGTCAAGCCCTCGACAGCGAAAAGTCGCTATTAAAATAAGCAAACAGGCGGACCCCCCACGAGCGGCGTGCTGGCGTCACGTGACCGCGTGTGCATGGCAGTCATGTGACGCGTCTGCACCTTCACGTGACCGGCTCGTGACTTCCTCGCCAGCGTCGGCGCTCGCGACCGCGTAAACGGGAACTAGGCGTCTGTTTAAAGGTATTTTAATATTCCGCACACATTCCCGACGACACTATCCACACAAAACCGCCGAGTCCGTCGACAGCCGTCAGAAATGTAGCCGAATATGTTTCGAATGTTCGGGCGAAAAAGTAACGTTAAGCTGTCCCATGTAGGCGTTACGCTATTTCAGTGACATCTGACAGGAATACGGGCACACATTCATAAGTATGTTGTCACGACTTAAAGTGCGATATTTCCCCCCAGTCTGGCTTTAACAGCTGATCTTAGGTAAACCGCGCCTCCTCCCTCACAGTACTGCCCCCTAAACGCGCTATAAACTCGGTGATAACGAACCAATCCGGGCTCAGTGCCGTGTGACGTCTCCGGCAGAGAGCGACGCTCGGACACACTACGGGTGACCAGCCGCTGGACAGCGCGGGTCTGCACGGGATCGGCTGAGCGGCATCGCGACACAACACGCCCCCCCCCCCCCCAGCGGGGCTTCGTCTGGGTCCCCGACGGCGGCGAGGCCGAGAACAGGTAAGGGAGCCCCCCCCCCGGTACACCGTTTCCGCATCGTCTCGGTTTCGCAGAAATTCGACCTGCTGGATCGCTGCTGGATGTTGGAGAGGGATCGTCTTCTTCACGAAACAGCAGCAGCAACAAGGCGTCTCCACTGTCTCAGAAAAAACTCCACGCCGACTCGTTTACAGTGGCCAATAACTGCGCGCAAAATACACTATACGGTGCATCTCGCCATGTTTATTTTTGAAATTATTAATAGTAAACTGTCCGCTTGTCTTCTGCTTTTTTCTCCTAACCATATGGCTGACGGGGGAGATACTTGTTTTTAATGGTAAAGTTGTAGAGTGTAAACATTTTCGTCGGGTGATATTTCACTGCCGGTCTGTGGAAGACCTGACGAGTTGTTCAGTGTTTATCATCACACATTTTAATTGAACTCTGACAAAAATAGTCCCAGGTCTCACTGAAAGGGCATCACATATTGTTGTTAGCCCTTGTTTAGCCCAGACCTTTGTCAAAGATAAAACTGCACATCTACGAATTTATCGTGACGTACTCAGCAGGGTATCGTTTTGGTATCAGTTCAGCTCAAGTACCTTGACCAAAGGTGCTACAGTAACAGGGGATTCGACCCCTGGACCTTCAGATTACAAGGCAGCAGCCTGCAGCGAACTTGTTCTCCTGTAGATGTGATTGACCTGTAGGTTGTTATCAAAGAGGTCTTTGTGTTCAAGACATATAGAGAAGTACATGTGACAATGTGACACAAAAGAGGATTTCACTTCTTGTGTATCTAAACCAATTTCCTTATCTAGAACAATGTCTGACCGTTGTTGAGTGTTGTGGCATTTAAATTTAGCAGGTGTGCTGTATTTATTGATTATTATTAAATGATTGTATGTCACAGAATCTGGGGATATATGCTTAGGTGTCTACCTTAAATTAATGTCTTGCTGACGTCTCATTTTCTGTGGTGGGTGAGTGAGCTGGTGTTGTGTTTCAGTGTCATGCCTGAGTGACTCAACACTGAGGAGGTGCAATGCTTTCCACCCATACTCCCGAAAACCGCCCCGAACCCAAAGAGGTCAAACAGGTAAACTGGTTTGTAGGTGGTGGGACTGCACTGCTTTTAGTCAATCTTGGTCAAGCGAAGCTCACTGATAATGTGGTACTTAGAGAGATGAAGAGACCCAAAGCAGAAATCTCTAAGAACTGGCAGGCTTTTTTCTCAAACTGATGCATGAAGAAATGGATTCCTCAGGTGCAAAATTCCAAATAAAACAAAATCAACAGGTGTGACCTGCACACTAAAAACCTGGAACAGACGTGACTAGTTTTCTGCAAGATCAAGGGAATTGCTGAGAACAAGTTTAGAGTGGTTAAGCAAAAATAATCTCATTCAGATCATTTATTGGGCTCTATGGAAGGATGTCACGTAGTCCATCTCGTCCCAAGTTTGTGTCCACTGTCCTCAAAGAAAAATGCTTAAATGTTACAAATGTATGATGGTAGAAAAAGATCATGTGCCATCCTTGTGTTAGTAGCACAATTTGGGAAGTAGACATCAGGCCCCTCCACCCAGCTGAATTATTTCCGCATCACAAGGATGATGACTTGAGTGCTGACTGTCATGTCCTATATACCTATGGTCTGACTCTCTTCTTCCGTCTGCTTAATCAGTGGATAAAGAGCAAGATAGCGCAGTCGCTCAAGGCCCTGCAGAAGCGCTGCGTGACCACAGACGCCGTAGTGACAAGCGACGATGCCGACGCCAACCTCTTGTGCTGTGCCCTGGAAGCAGTCTTCATCCATGGCATCAAGAGCAAATACATCCGGACAGAGGTCGGGGGCCGGGGTCGCAAAGTGGGACCACGGGGGCCCCTCCCTCAGCCCGTGTTCTGGAGCTTGCTGAAAAGCGTCACTCATCGGTGTGTATGAAAATGTGTGTGTGTGTGTGTGTGTGTGTGTGTGTGTGTGTGTGTGTGTGTGTGGTAAGAGGTGCGATGTTACGATAGGGTGTCGTCAAAAGTTTTTTTTTTTTTTTTTTTTTTTTTTTNTTTTTTGTTTTTTTTTATTTTTTTTTTTTTTTTTTTTTTTTTTTTTTTTTCCTTCATTGCCACATAAAGGGTAATTGAACACTTTGAGAATTTTTAAGTCAGGAACTACAATATAAACAAGTAGAGCTGACCAAATTGTATGTACCCTTAATCCCCCCCCCTCAGATTTTGACATTTGAAATTTGTATGTGTTTTTGCCACCAATACTAAGCTATTGAGAAAAAATGATGACTGTGTTCAGTTGTTTTTGAATCACCAGGTATTATAAATTCATATTTTGAATATGACCCATATTTTATCTTTTTTGTCAGAAACACCTGTACTGAGGAAAACAATTGAGATACATCAGATAATTCCTTAGATGCCTATTTCAGTTTGTTAGAAGCCCTTAAAATCTTTTGTATCAGGTCAAAAAAAAACTCAAATATCAAGTTAGTTTGATCCAGACTTTATGAATTGCTAGCAGTGTAAACAACTTCCATGTGCATTTGTAACTCATGCATATTAATCATGTCAACATCTGTTGTCATTAATATATTTAACATATTTAATGTTTTTGCATTTGTCACACTGATTGGTTTCAGATCTTTTCACAAAATGCAACATCAGACAGTTGCATCCTGAGTAGACACATTTTTGTTTTGTTTTTTGTTTAATTATTACTTAGTTTAACTAAGTTAACACCCATATCACCCATGTGAAAAAGTAATTGCCTCCTTAAACTTAATTGTTGCTCAACCTTTAGCAGCAGAAATTGCAACAAAACATTTCCTCTAATTTGCTCAGTCTTTAACGTTGCTGTTGAGGAATTTTAGCTGCACTCTTTGCAGAACTGCTTTAATTCGGACATATTAGTACATTTTGGAGCTTGAAGTGCTAGTTTCAGGTCCAGTCACAGCGTCTGTTTTGGGTTTCTGCTCCGGACTTTGATTCTTCTACTCTGAACATTTAATGTTGTTTCTTCTCAGCCATTTAGGTGTAGACTTGCTTTTGTGCTTTAGATCATTGTCTTGCTGCGTAACCCAATTAGACTTCAGCTCACGGAGAAATGAGCAGACGTTGTCCTCAATTTTCTGATACAGTACAGAATTTATGGTTCTTTCAATGATGACAAGTGGTCCAGGTGCTGAGGCAGCAAAGCATTCCCACCCCTGCCCCTCCATCCCATGTTTGCCTGCTGACATGATGCTGTTACTGTGCAATGCTGTATTTGTTTTATGTCGGACATAATGGGAACTGTGTCATCTAAAGAGTTCCACTTTTGACTTGTCTGTCCTTTGAACATTATTCCAAAAGGTTTAGGGAATTTTTTTTTTTTTTGCTCGAGCTGAGCATTGGCGATAGCCGTGGTGTCCGCCTTCCTACTCTCCCAGACTTTTGCCATTCAGAATTTTTTTACTTATGGTTTTTGTTGATGTTTGTACTCTTCGCCCCCATATTGTGGCACAAGCCAAAAGGTCATTCGGGGGAGAGAATGCTGTCACAGAATAGTGGGTCTATTGTACAACTCATGGTGATTCATAAGCAACTGAGTTTGCTGAGCTTTTTTTATCGCAGTCATAGTGTGTTTATGTCTTGCATGCAACCTTTTCTATTGCAGGAAGGTACCTTTTGAAAAAAACAATAATTTCTTTCTAATAAAAATATCATGGAACGTTTTTTGTGTGTCCAAGATACTAAAAGACCCCTTTTTGGGTTCAGCAATCATCTGCCTACACAGCAACTGTCCTGTTTATTTCATCAGGTTCAAGCCTTACTATCGTTTTGAATTTAGAGAAGTGCCTTGCTGGTCATGCTGTGACAACCACTGCGCAATTCTGTCGTAATATTGCCCCCGTTTATTTACTCATGTAATGTTTTAACAAATTTATGCAAAAAATGTCTTCAGTGGTGGAAATCACCACCTTATTTTTTCAGGTTGAATTAATGATAAATTATATCTCATTTTGTGCTTTCTAAATGGAATTGTGGGTGTATTTAACACTGACAGTGTGGCATTCTGTGTGTAATTGTGTGCATCTTACATTTGCAGTGATGTGATCTCGGAGCTGGAGAACCTGAACTTCATCAATACGGATGTAGGCCGATGTCGGGCCTGGGTGCGTCTGGCCCTGAATGACGGCCTGGTGGAGTGTTACCTGGCGTCGCTGCTACGTGAGAACTCTGATTTAGTTGGCTACTACCAGCCCACGGCTCTGATGCTGGATCCAGAGGATCGTGAAGTGCTGCTGAGCTACCTGCAGGGCCTGGGCTCTCTCACCTTCGAGCTGTCTTACAAGAGTGCCATGCTCAATGAGTGGACCGTCACACCGCTTGTGCTTGCTGGCCTCTGCCCTGCTGACCCTGTCGAGCCGTTGCCCACTGAGACCAACAGCGTCCAAGCTCCCAAGTGCAAGGACTCCTGGGACACAGTGTCACTCTCCTCCACTAGCTCCGAGGTTGTGGAGGTGCAGCGGGGGTCAGGGAGACATGTGGCAGGCAGGACCCAGCTGATGTCCTCAAACCTGAGCCTGGACACCACAGGCTCCTCCCAGCTGTCATCCAGCTTGAGCTCGGACAGCCTGCTGCAGGGGAGCAGCCGCAGGAGCCCAGACAAGGAGCCCTGGATTGCTGACCTGGACATCGATGCTGCTGCGGAGGATCCCAGAAAGGCTGTGCAGCAGTGAGTCAGACCGGGGCACGTGAAAGGGGGGAAAAGCAGTGTGGGTGATAACTCGATAACCTCCTAACTGAACACGTTTTGCATTAACTAGACCCAAACAAAATACAATATTTTTTACAGTTTGGAATTGTGAGACTAATAAATTTTGACAGTGTCTGGCCAAACGTACTTGAAAGAAGTTTTACACTTATTTGCAGATAATTCAAGTATGTATCCTTCACTGTTTTTGAAATCCATTTTTAATTACTTGTATTTAAACTTTGTATTTGCAAATACAGCCACAGCTGGACTATGCAGTTTTGCAAAACAATATTTACAAAACATTAAAGGCATAACCTGCAATTCCCAGCACATACACACTGAAAAGGACCAAATGAAATTCAGTATAACAGAATTCAAAACATATGTAATACTGTTTTGAATTTATTCAGAAAGCATATAACCATACTCAGTAGCAATAGTCGTGCCAGTACTTCTATTAAAACAATCCAAAAAATAAAATGTAAGGAGACAATGAATGGGCAGCTTGAACCTTAGTCTCATGAAGCTCAGTGAGCAAATAGATTCTGTGAATTAGAATTAGCATGACAATTATTCTCATTTTACAAACCTCATTTCTGGGAGAAGTTGGGACATTTTATAAAATGCAATAAAAACAAGAATCTGTGATTTGTTAATTCTCTCGAACCTTTATTTAACTGACCAAAGTACAAAGGAAAGATTTCCAATCTTTTCACTGACCCACTTGATTGTATTTTGAAAATGTAAACAAATTTAGAATTTGATGCCTGCAACACACAGAAAAAGTTGGGACGGGGGCATGTTTACCGCTGTGTTACGTCACCTTTCCTTTTAATTGAACTTTTTAATCATTTGGGAACTGACGACACTGATTGCTGTAGTTTTGCAAGTGGAATTTTTGCCCATTCTTGCTTGATACAAGACTTGAGCTGCTCAACGGTCCGTTGTCGCCGTGGTCTGAGACTCCTCTTCACGATCCGCTGTAAATTTTCAATAGGAGACAGATGTGGACTGCAGCCAGGCCAGTCAAGCACACGCACTCTGTGTCTACGAAGCCACGCTGTTGTAACTCATGCAGAATGAGGCCTGCCATTGTTTTGCTGAAATAACCATAGGCTTTCTGGGAGAGGTCGCCTTGATGGCAGCATATGTCTCTCCAAAATCCCAATATACGCCCCCGCGTCAATGGTACATTCTCACATATGCAAGTCACCCATGCCATGGGCACTGATGCACCCCCACACTGTGACTGATGTTGGCTTTTGCTGATAAGTCTGGATGGTCCCTTTCGTCTCTGGCACGGACAACTCGACGTCCATTTTTCCCAAAAACAAGCTGAAATGTGGACTCGTCTGACCACAGCGCACGTTTCCACTGTCTTTCGGACCATCTGAGATGAGCTCGGGCCCCGAGAACTCGGCGGCGTTTCTGTATAGAATTGGTGTATGGCTTTCTCCTTGTGTAATAGTGTTCCAGGTTGCATTTCTTGATGCAGCGGCGTAATGTGTTAAGTGACAGCGGTTTTCCGAAGTACTCCCAAACCCGTGTGGATATATTTATCACAGTACCATAACCAGTTTCTCGTGCAGTGCCGTCTGAGGGCTCGACGGTTACGCACATTCAACATTCAACAGTGGTTTTCGGGCTTGCCCTACACAGACTGAGATTTCTACGGATTCCCTGAATCTTTTCACGATATTATGTACGGTAGATGGTGAAAGACCTAAATTCAGAGCAATCTTGCGTTGAGAAATGTTCTTTTTGAACTGTTTGGCAATTAGTTTGGTAAAAAATGGTCACCCACGAATCCATCTTTGCTTGCAAAGACTGAGCCTTTGGTGGATGCTCCTTTTATACCCCATCATAATACCCTCACTTGTTACCAATTCACCTGCTTATTGTGGAATGTTTTGAAACGGTGTAACTTGAATATTCTGTGAACTTTTCACTCTTATTTTGTCTCTGTCCCAACTTTTTTTGAGTGTGTTGCAGGCATGAAATTCAAAATTTCTTTATATTTTACAAAATACAGTCAAGATGGTCAGCCAAAACATTAAAAGTCACTTCTTTGTACTTTTGTCAGTTAAATAAAGGTTCAAGAGAACTAACAAATGACAGATTCTTGTTTTTATCGCATTTTACAAAATGTCCCAACTTTTCTGCAAATGGGGTTTGTAGTAAATGCAGATAATGAGAAGATACTAACCTGTTTACAGGTGTGTTAATTCTGCTTTGTGAGATGATGCAAATACGTCTTCCAAATAGTTTTATTCACAAACGCACAAAGAGCTTTCCGACTTAGTAATGGACAATTCATTCATTTTTATTTTTGTGATATGAATTGTAATTTCCATTGCATTCCATTGAATTTGGATCCAAATATGCTGGATGTCACAGATCAGAGCTTTTTTTGAGGTTTCAGTGTTGAGTGTACAGGACTGGTGATTAGACAAAGGTAGATTCTGAAATCCTTTCTCAATTTAAATACAAAAATACAAAAATACAGCTCTTAAGAAACTAGCTTTGATATCCTTTGCAACTATATACACGTAGGTACGTTTCAATAGTAATTGTCAAACACAATATACCTATCTGAACTGTCACCATCTGAACATTCTCTGACAAATTGCAAAAATATTTACCCAAAATTCACTGTCCGTATTATAACCCTGCTGTAATGAACCCACTTCCAAAAAAATTTCAAAGTGCATGTTAACAAAAAATGTTTAATTTGCACATGAGCCCAGGTGAGAAATGTAGAGTCCACTGCAGTCATATCAACTATTCTTTGTTTGTATTTTTGGCTCCTCTATCTTTCATTCTGTGTTTATCTGCAGTGATTTGGTGGATTTCGGGGGGTCCACCCACTCAAGTGAAGACTCGATGCAGGATGAATCTGGCCTTTCCAGCTTGCCGCCGGAACACCTGTCTGAGGCAGTGGCTTCCAGCGGCTCTGACAGTGAACCTCAGCAGCCCTGCTGTCCCCTCGCTGAGGCCCAGCCCTCTACCCTCTGTGAACTTTCAACAGCTGCTCCTGTTACTGTGGACGGACACGTTCCCAATGGGGATGCCGGCTCCTCTGCTCTTCCCAATGTCCAAAAGAAAAGGACAGAGTCCTCACCCTTGAACGAGGTCTCACCGCCAGCCCCCAGCCCAGAGGTGTCTGTGCGAGCCCACCGCTCAGAGAGCGTGCTCAGCAGGAAGACCTCGGTGGACTCACTCCACTCACCCACCACTGGCCTCCCGGTAAGTTGGTTTTTCGCCGTTTTTCTTTCTGCATTGTGTGACGATGCTGTTTCTCGGCTCCGGACAGTAGTCTGTGCGAAAGCACTTCCTGTAGGAAGAGCTCGTGATGTGTATTGCATGCTTAGTTTACTGGATCTTCGCTGTGGCTTTTATTATTTTACTGAATGTTTGCTATGCCTCTGTCCTGAAAAGATGTTGGGTGCTTTCACCAGATTGTAGATGGAGCATCCATTAGCACTGGTGCGCATTTACTGGGCTGCAGTAACCTAGCTGTATAACCTGTATTGAAGCCGTTTCACCATTGCCCAGACAGACAACTGTCAGAGCAGCTGGACTGAGTAAAACGACTTAATAGATTGTGAAACATCTTGTAGGGATTTAACTTTCTGTGGTATCTGAGCATCTGAACTGCCTGGCTTTTTTTAAAAATGTTTCTGGTTATTTGTGTCTAGGTTTCATTATTGGGAGTCAGTATTGTTTTGGTCACAGACAACGACTCAAAATGTAGAGATTGTCTGAATCACAGTCCTGCCACTGCTACATTACCTTTGAGAGAGGCATTTAACCTGAGCTTCTCTAGTTTAAATATCCTGCTGTTTAAATTGGTAAGCAGTTGTCTTTCGCATTGATAAAAGCATCAGTTAAATGGCAAATGAATGCCACGTACCCGAGTAATACAAACATTGTAAGCAGCCTGGGACAAAGGCTTCGCACAAATAATAGTTAATAAGATGTAGCAGACTGTCGTCTAATGCTTTTTAGTTATTTGAATAATCTAATTGACATTAGTTCATTTTATGTGTAAAGATTTAATTTATTGAGAAGTTAGGTTAAAACTGTATATCGCAACTGTTAACATTCTTACTTGATCCAGATTTATTGAAAAGTTTAATTTAAGTCAAAGTAACTTCAATACTTGTGGTTTCCTGATATTGTACTTTTTTGGGCGTACGATTATGCGGGTAGTAATTTTTTAAAAGTAACAGTGCTTTTACTTGAGTATGGCATTTGACTACTGTACCCACCTATTCTAAACAGTGAATGATTTTTCCAGAAATGCAGATCTTGGATCTCTGAGGATGACTTCTACAAGCCTCACATGGATGAGGCAGCTGAGCCAGAAGAGGCGACGTGCCCCAATGCAGAGCAGAACAACGGGACTCCCTTGCCACCCATGGAGCTGGAGTCCCCCCAGTGCCCTCCCAGTGTGGTGCACCGCAGGCAAATAGGTGAGCTGCTTTCAGGACATGCTTACCATTCACCGTTGCACGGTCCCGTCCCTGTGCGGCAGTGCGGACAGATCACTGAACTGCTCGGTCACTCAGAGCACTGTAGGGCGAAATGCTGCACCGGAGGGCCCAGATAATTCTTAGTGTTTTAGTTATGCTGGATTCTCAACTTGCATAAGCAACTGGGATTGAAAGTTTTATTTCATTCTCTTCATTAGTCTGCAGTCCCTTTTACCACAAACTCACTATCAGTGAAAATTTAATAATAGAGGTTCACTTGATTTAGTTGTAAAGCTGTAATAAAATGTTCTGCAAGATTTATTCAGCATTAAAACTAAAGTACTAAAAAAATTAAAATGTCCACAAGCTCTTAATGAGTCAGTTGACCAATTTGTTCCATAACCGTGTACAATGTTCATCAGCTTCGGGCCACTTTCAGCTGCACAATCAACAGGTTAACAATACATATGATCTTTTCATGGTTCAGGCTCTATAAAAGTCCTGGATAAAGCTATAATATACGAAAAATGTAACTTTAAATTTTCACTTTTTTTTATTTATTTATTTATTTATTTTTTAACAGTCTTTCTGCAAACTCATATTGTCAAATGATTTATTCCATAACAGTAAATGTGTGTTATTTACTGGTGCCTTGAAGCGCAGACACCAACTGCCCGTTACCTTGGAGCTGGAGGGTTCATGTGGAGGTGCAGGATGATGGAGAGGCGGCGCTTCATGGGCTATTCAGAACTGGCAGATGTAGAAGCGTGCAGTTAGAACAATTAATTTTATTCTTATAAACTGCTGAAGTGAATGTGCCAAGAACAAAACGACATACTTTTCTAAGAAATGCTAAAGATGAAAGGGCCAGCACTCATTTGAACACCTCTTCATTTATTAGTGTTTTTTAAAATGTAAAAAGTCAAAATGACCTTTTGTTTTTTGTTTGCTCTTTAGTAGTTACCTTCAGATTTTTTTTCCACTGTTTTTTCAAAATGAACACATTCAGTCATGTTTCATGACAAATATTGCACTGCCTTACAAAGTCTGAATAGAATGTTTATTTTTGTTGTATATGAGCATACATCCATTTATATTTAACATACTTCCCTAAAAATATTTCTGTGGATGTTTTCCATAATTCTGAAAATAGCTTCAGTCAGTATTTAGCAGACCCACCTGAACCGAAAGTGAATCTGCTAAATCAATAAATGTAAAGATCCTTATTTGTATATATTCAACCAAGTGCACCAGGTTCTGCTGTTAGGAGTGTTTTACTTATGAATTTTTGTAATTACATTTTTCAGTTTTTTTCCCCCCAAACAATATATTTAAATTAAACATATATTTAAATTATATTTTTGCAGTCTTGATACTTGTTGCATCACCTGTGTTTCTGCAAACGACCATTAGTTGGCAGTGAAGAGCTCCGAAGTCGCGCAGCAGCGCCAGGTCGGGCTGTTTGGGCGTTGCTTCCGCGTCTTTCCAGCTTATGTGTGGCTTTTGAGCGCTGGTCATTGAGGATTAGATCAAACATTTCACGTGTTTATGGCATGAATTAAGTCAGCACTCCACACTAAGCAGGAATTTATAGGCATGCCTCTTTTCTGTCACGTTTCATTTTAATGTAGCTTGAATTTAATAAAAATGCTGTGTGTTTGCATACTGTTTATTTGTTATAACTGTAGCCAAGGCTTGTACAAAAACTACAGGTACATCGTATTATTTAGCATTTATTGACTGTGATAAAGGGATGGGAAAAACCCGGGTTACAGACAGATTTCTGGCCCCAGTTTTGTTTGTAATTTGACACCTGAATGTATGTTGAAATGGTCTGTCTGGTGGTGCTTTGTTACACGAGCTACATCTCTTGTCTGCTCTTCTTTTTGCTTTTAATGAATTAGAGGCAGCGTTCCTCTTTGTTTTACTGGTTGTAGTTTTCTTTTCCGATACCTAAATGGTTATTTTGCTGTGGGGCTGAGTTGGAGTCACTTTATTTATATCTTTACACTTTATTTATGCCACAGATGTTTATTACTGTTAGGTTAGTCAAGTGTCGTCTGCCGTGTGCGAGCGCACGCGTGTGTGTGAGAGTGAAAGACAAAACTCTGGAGTCCTGCATTTGATACTCTGCTGTTTATCATAAACTCACCTGTTTGTTTCCAATTGTCGGATCTGACTAGAAACACTGAAAATGTACAAAATTTTGGGGGGAAAAAACTCCTAGAATTCAATGGCATTGGTGATTATGTGTCCAGATGCACCGTGTACAGGACGTCATGAAGCCTTATGGTAATCAGGTGAAAGAAAGTATGTTTAGGATTCTTCTTATTATCGTAAGCTGCTTTAGAGAAGCCTAGCAGCAGATGCTTCAGTTTCTGCTGCTATTCTCTCCGTCACCCCTCTCCCAGGGCTGTCAAATCCCTTCCGTGGGCTGCTGAAGCTGGGACATCTGGAGCGGCGTGGTGCCATGGGCCTCTGGAGGCGCTACTACTGTGAGCTGTCGCCCTTCGAGCTGCGCCTGTACCAGAACGACGAGGAACGCACGTGCAGCGAGAACTGCTCCCTGCTGCGCTGCGAGGATGTGTGCGCGGCGACAGCCGAGGGCCGCTTCGAGCTGGCCTTCCCCGGGCGGCGCCTGCTGCTGCGGGCGGCATCGCGTGACGAAGCCGAGGACTGGGTGGACCGCATAGTGGAAGCCGTCAACAAATGCCGGCGGCCGGCGCACTTCGACGATGAGTGGCAGGTGCTGGAGGTTTCTACACCACCTGCAGATGCAGAGACGCCGGCAGCCTCGGCACCCCCCAGCCCAGAGCATGCTGCCCTGGATTCTGCCGAGCTGGATTGGACACGGATGGCTGAATCGGAGCCTGAGGCCATTAAAGAAACAGTGCTGTATCACTCCCTGGATGACAGGTCGTGGACGCCCCTCATCTTCTCCCTCTCGTTGGAGGCGCTGAAGGCCTTCCAGGTGCAGGCGGGACGCAAGGTGCTGCGGTTCACACACACCATTGAGAGTGTGCGAGATGTGGTGCCTGATGCCTCGCTGGGAAGCCCCGCCTTCTTCAAGGTGCTCACGGCACGAGAGACGCTCAAACTACGTGCCCAGAGCGAACAGGAGGCCAGGTCTTGGCGGGGGCTCATCCGGGGGGCCCTCGACTCGTACCTCGACAGCTGCGAGGACGGCGCCTCCGCTGAAATGTCCAGCCAGGGGGGCAACATCTACAGACTGGTGCAGCACAGTCTGAGGGAGGATGCTGCGCTCCTGCCTCACCTCTACACGGTGCCTACTGAGAAAGGGCTGGATGCACAGAATTTCAGATGTGCTGGTATGTGCAAATAATTGCATTTGACCTGGGGGGGCGGACTGTCACTCTCACAGGAAAAGGTCTCTTCTTATATCACTTGATCCCCTCTTACTGAATTATTATTATTATTATTATTATTATTATTATTATTATTATTATGCAATTCCAGTTATTTCAAAGTGTACTAGTTGTACATGAATAGATTAATCAACGTGTAGATGGATCGATAGGTAGTTTGACAGATGAAAACTTTTTTGATCCCAAAGGAAGTTCCACAAGGCTACAGCAGCACAACAAGTACAACAATAAGAACAACAGAGACACTGAAACCACATAGAAATAAGTAAAAGGCACAAAAACAGACAGGAAATAGCGCAGTAGCGCTGGGACAGTGGGTGGTCAGTACCACCTCCACAGCAGGCGGACTCCTTGGAGAGTCGACCTCTTATAATGGTGCCAACTGCCAGTAATTAAAAGGGTGTGTCTAACACACCATTTACAGTTCCATATTCATACTCATGTAGGTCAAACGCTGATGCAATGTGACTGTGCAGTAAAATGCAACATCTCTTCTTCTATTTGATGCGACCCTTTTGGCTGTGCAGGCTGCCCCAGGCAGATAGGCTTCTCCTTCGGGAAAGCCAGGCTGTGCGAGTTCTCGGGCCAGTACTACTGCGAGTCCTGTCATCACGGGGACGTCATCGTCATCCCGTCCCGCATGGTGCACAACTGGGACCTTGTGGCACGAGAGGTGAGTTCCTCTAGAATAAGTGACGTGTACACTGTGGTTTCCAGGTGGACCATAGCACCTTCGGCAGGACTCAGGAAGGGTTCTGTCAAGGTGGACTCAGCCAGCTGTCATCACCTGCTTGAGCTCTTCTGCTCTGTGGGAGGGGGGGACTCTGCCAGAGTCACTCACCCACAACCCTAATAGAATGTGACACGTTATGGTCATTTTTCATCACTCGTAGTTGCTGTGGGATGCGAGGGTAATTAATGAGGTAATTTTAATAACATTAATACCACATTTGAGGGTGAGAGCCAAATATTTCTGGATGTGCAGTGGGAATGAGTTATAAAAACATGTTTAGAGAAATTAGACTTACAGTCCTCAACCTTCAAACAGAATTTGGACCTGAATTTGATTTGTTTGTGAATCTGACCACTAATAACCAATAATAATATAGACATAGTTCAACTTATTGAAAAACTTGAGCTGCAACTGTAATAAATTACAGATTTGTTGTAAGACTTGATTCTGGACCATTTGTCCATGTGAGGGTCACAGCAGTTCTGAGCCTATCTTGGAAGCACAGGGCACTGGGCTGGATGGGGTGGTGATCCATCGCAGCAGGGAAAAAAAAAATGCAGTTAAAAATGAATGAATAAATAAACTGAAACATTTCCATATCCATTCCACAAAATGTGTAGTTAAGTTGTGGGTGACCAACGTCACAAAGTCCTCTGCGTGAAAATGTGACATTTGATCTGCGTGACAGTTCAGACGAAATCTGGCACGTGTGGTCAGCCTTGTCACCTGAGCCAGTGGTCCCGCAGGTGTCCCGTCCCGCTCTGCGACTGCTTGCCACGGTGGCCATGGAACCTCTGCTGGACCTGGAGGCCCTGAACCCGGCGCTGTGTGAACACGCTGAGCCGATGGCCCTGGTGCACTCGCTGCGGCAGCAGCTCCGCCTCCTGGGAGACTACCTGCTGGCCTGTCGCAGTGGCGCCCTCAAGCGCATCCAGCCCAAGTGAGTTCGCTCAGCCTCTCGTCTGCTCACCTTGTGTAGGACGGAAAGGTGCCGAAGGTAGTGTGATGCTTTGATGAAGAATAGAACAGAGGTGCTCTGCGCTCCGTGATGTGCGTGTTTTGCTCTGGCTGCCGCGCTTAACGTTAACGCGTTGATGTGTGTGACACGCGCACCTCGACACCTTCTACTTCCCAAGGCAGTATTCAGCAGTCACATTTGTTTACTCACCTGAGACTTTTTGTTCCCTGCAATATGGGAACTGATCAACTGCTATGATTCATCCGTAGACTCGACCAGAGGAATTACCTCCTGGAGTCCTGCAACCGGTACAGCGTGACAGATTTACGACAGGTAACCCTTCAGCTTGTCACTTTATCTCCCTTCCTTCTGTCCACAGTCTGGGCTTCATTTCCAGGTTTTTGCATGTGCTTTCCCAAAAGTGTGAATAGCACAAATGGTGCCGAACCACAGTACAACTCTTTTTGGTACCGAGGTGTATGTGGAACTATGGGTCCAGTATGGGCTGCAGTTGCTGCAGATTCATGACGCCTGCAGGTCTCTGGCTCTCTTGCTAACGCGTGGGAAAGCCTTTCTGCACATGAAATAAGAACTGAAAGTATTTTACCAATTGATATTCTTAGAATGGTTTGACATATGTTTTTTTTTAAATTTAATACATTTATTTATTTTAATCATTTGCAGTATTGTTTCATTCTGACGCTTAACCAACCACTCGAGAGAAGAATTATTAAAGATTGTGATGACCTGTTGGAAGATGGTGTGGCATTATGACACCTGTATTTATGATAAACATTTTTGATACCAGCATTAAAACCTGGAAAAAGTAAATAAAAATGTAGAAGAACTAATTATTATTATTATTTATTTATTTATTTATTTATTTATTTTTAATCAGTGCTGCACTATGGAATCAGATCTACCCTGAAACACAACTTGAATTGTTTGTTTGAATTGTGCCATTTTGTGATGTCTGATTGTAAGCACGTAGAGGAAACTGTACATGTGGATGGTGACGCAGATGTGGTGTCTCCATTAGAGTTTGTCAGAATACAATTTGCTTGTAAAAGCTGCTTATGGAGAATGTTTGGCCTCACTGCAGTGCAGCGCTGCTCACGGTTGGTTCTGAAAGAGGAAGAGGATTTATTTAGATTCTTCCACAACTTCTCTACTTTTGCACATAGTGCTGCTGGGTTTCTGTATCTGTAGCAGACATATGGAGAAAGACAGGCGGCTTTGGCTGATTTTCTGTTTGTGGACAAAATTGTTAATTTAGTAAAAATGAATAAATCGTAACTATATGTTTGGAACTGTGCAAGCAAGCGTCTTGTATCAAGACCTTCAATGCGCACTTAGTATTTAAACGTGACCTATCTGAAAAAGATGATATGATGACACGAATGTTCCATTTTTTCCTCGCTTTGTCTCGCTGTGTAGATAGCAGATGGACAGTATGAGGCCTTCCTGCACTCTCTCATTCAGTTTGCATCCACACACGTCTATCAGTGTGATCTTTGCACACAGAGGGGCTTCATCTGTCAGATCTGCAATGCCAATCGGATCATCTTCCCCTTTGAGTTTGACACCACCACCAGGTAAAGCCTTTCTGAACATCTCCAACTGTGTAGGGAGCAGTAAAACACACTTGGGACTGGAAGTCTGTCTGTAACTCTGTCACATAGTGGTTGGATTTACAATCAGAAAAAGCTTAAGACCGATGTCCCTCAGTTTATTCACAAAGTAGGTTCTGTAAGAACTCAGAAAAAGCTGTAATGAATGGAAAAATTCACTCTTATTTATTGATTCCATCTTCGTCCACTGGTCCTCAGCTGCAGGGAAAATTGTGGATGAGGCACAAGTCTGTTGCAGGACTTCCGTTATTTGTTATTAACTTGAGACATCGTGGGCATCAGCTGTGAGGATGCGGTCACTTTTCCGTAACCTGAACATCTGCAGCACGAGGACTGAGTGGTATTTGCTTTTTGGATTTAGCGGCTGACAAAGTTAAGTCAATAAGAGGCCAATAAAAAAGCACAGACACTGTGTCGCTTATCATCTTTCACCGTAGCCGGTCGGTCTACACGCGTCTTTGAACATATTAATGTTTTACAAGAAAGTGTTAAAGAGCATCCAGACGTGCAGATTTCCATCCCTGGTCCTTGTGTTGGAACCCCATCTTGGGCTCCCCACCTCACCTGTGTGGTCTGACCCCCCCCCAGGTGCAAAGTGTGCAAGGCTGTGTATCACTCCTCCTGCAAGGCGGACCTGGTCTCTTGCCCACGCTGTCTGCGACTGCAGAAGTACCTCGAGCGGGAGATGCAGGAGTGAGGGGTAGCGCACCAGCCAAGCAGCTTCCACAAGTGCCATTACACACATGTGTGGCTGTGTGCTCCGGGACCAGGTGAGCACCACCCGCGGCAAGCAGAAGTTTCTCAGGAGCCTTCCCTACAGCATCGTCAGACAGACCGTTCCTCATCGACTCTGTTGCCTCTACGAGGAGTTTGGAAGGCCTTTGAAGAGGCCTTCCAGAGGCCTCTTCCAAGAGGAAGACCTTTGAAGTCTCTTCCCGCACTGCAGGCTCAAGATGTATGACATTCGTCTTGAGGTTAGTCACATCTTTTTCACCCAGGAGTAGAAGACTGTCCCTGTCCGGTGGCGGCGATGTTGGTTCCACATATGCAGTTTGGATGTCTGAGACACACGGGGTGTCCCTCGCGTAGTTGGGCTGTGGGAGGTGGACGAGCATCTCCGAGGTCTGTGCCAACTGGGCTCCGGGTGTCCCCAGCTAAGACATCTTGTCCAGTTGCTCAGTGATGGATAACATCTCATGAAGAACTTCTGGTGACTGAAGAAGGAAAAAAAAAAAAGTCAATTTCATGTAGCTGTTTTCTATCGTAAAACTTTTTGGCTGCATAAAATAATTTTATTGATTGTTGCCTTATGTTTGTTGTATGAAAAATCATTTGTTCTTTTTTTTATAACAAATAATTTCTACTTAACCAGTCTGTTTTCCACAGATGGTCACCAAGGTTCTGCTCACCAGTGCACCCTTATATAGACTGTTAAATGGTTCAACACTTGAATAAAACATCCACCCACCTATGAACAATGAAGTGACATTTTAGTGGATTGTGCCTTTATGCCATGTTCGAGTCGTCACTTTATCTAACGTGCAGTTTGTCGATTGTGGTGCTGTTGTGCATGCCGTGATCCTGAAGTTTGTGCCAAAAAAGACATTTCTCTGCCTTTTTAAGTGTTCAAAGCACTTCTGGTGTGTGTGTGTGTGTGTGTGTGTGTGTGTGTGTGTGTGTGTGTGTGTGTGTGTTCTGTGGTAACGCGTTGCCAAGGAAGCCAATGAACTGTTATGCAGTAATTTGTTTTATTATGTATTTGTCAGAGTCATGGACAAATGAATGTCTAATAAGCCATGTTGTTGCTTCTTAAATGTAAACCCATCAACACAAAAGTCTCTCGAATGAACAGTGGCGTACCGTTGTTGTGGGGAATGGAGGGGTGACCGGTGCTCCGTAGCCCAACTTTGTCATGTTTTCAGGTGCTCTGGTCATTCCTTCCTTCCCGCTTTCATATCGCTTTTGAGCAGCACTTTCCACTCGTGCTAAAGCCTTGTTATCCCTGAGCCTGGGAAGAATGAGCAAGTATCACATACCCTCTTCCTCAGTTATGCGTTTTAGGTTTTAAAGAAATGCAAGTCAGTCTTTATTTAAATATTTAAGCAATTTAAACTAGTGTGCTTGTCACCTTGCGGGTTGGTTGGACGGGGACAGCAGAAGCAGCAGTGCTGCCAGCAGGACAGGGTAGAAGTTTCCTTGACCCCAGCTGTGCAGTGAATTTCCTGAGCCGTAGCAGCCTTCAGTCAAGACAGGCGTAGAAAATACACCGCGTCTTGCTCATCCTGGAGGATCTAAGCTCAGGGCTGGTTGAAGCCAACGCCACCTTTTTGTCAGGAGGACCCCCTGTGTGCTCAACAGGACTTGCTGTGGTCTGCTGCCCTCCACCGAGATGCCTGGTTTTTGGTGCTCTTTCTGTTCAGTCCATACCCACCACCAAAGAGTGACCCCAGGTACAGTAGGGGAGCCGACAGATGTCACATAGTCACTTTAGGGACTTGTCTGGTGTAGCTCACAAGTTGTTCAGTTTGTCAGGTCAAATCTCCAAGCTGGAGGTCTCAGATGGAGGAGAATGTAGGAATATGTAAATGGGTTTTGGGGAGCTGTGTCTGTGTGTGTGTGTGTGTGTGTGTGTGTGTGTGAACAGCTTCACATTACAGTGGTTTCACAGTTTTGAGCATTTGTTATACAGGATGTTAATTTTTTTTCCATGTCTTGGCTGGATTTGTCTTTGAATAAATGTCTTAAAATGTGAGTTTCTTATTTCTCAACATCTCTTAAGTTATACGTGTCACATTCCCCTGCTCTTCATATGAACCCTTTATCTTCCCAAAATCTTCTTTGTAATGACCTTAAGAGCGATGAGTTATTATATCTGTGTGCAGACCTGCCACAAGTGTCAGAGGAATGGAGAACTTGTGTAGAAACGTTCAGAAACACCTGTATTACACTCCGCCTGTATCTTTTTCTTCCTGATCTGAACGCCAATAACGCTCTTCATCGGTAACGCATCCGCACGCCTGTCATGGAGTCAAGACTTCACTGCTGACTGGTATCGGAGAACAGACAGCAAGAAAAGGGACTTTTTCCATAGATGTAACTTTCTAAACTTCAGGCCCAAACTTTTACCTCCACTACTCACACTGTGCATGCATGTTTTAAATGTTTTAATGCATTTAAAGTTTTTCTAAATCAAAAAACAATNATAACGCTCTTCATCGGTAACGCATCCGCACGCCTGTCATGGAGTCAAGACTTCACTGCTGACTGGTATCGGAGAACAGACAGCAAGAAAAGGGACTTTTTCCATAGATGTAACTTTCTAAACTTCAGGCCCAAACTTTTACCTCCACTACTCACACTGTGCATGCATGTTTTAAATGTTTTAATGCATTTAAAGTTTTTCTAAATCAAACAATATTATTTTAGTGAAAATAAGTTTTACAAAAAATGTTTGCAAATAGTATTCTTTTTTTAACGATTCTTCCTCGTTTGACTCGGACGAAATGCTTTATTTTCACAGCGTTTTTAAATGGAATGACTGGTTCTGTAACAGACCAGTAGGGGGCACCACTCACCCGGCAGTCACTGCTGCAGGGCTCTGGGGGGGGGCGTCACTTCACTGGTTTGTATCGAGTTTTTTTTTAATCATTACCAAGTGATTTAACGTCTACGCTGCGGCTGCCGGAGTTCGCCGAGGTTCGTGGTCCCCGAAGTCGAGCTGCACGGTGGACTTGCTGCAGTCGACTTTGCCGAAACACGTTAGCTCAGCCGTTAGCGCATTTTTTATCCCAACTGCACGTCTCAACTCCGCCGGGACTTCAGTTCCACGCGCTCCAGATTCACGCCCAGACAGCAAAGTGCCGCGGCGTCTCATGCTCCCCAGCGCCTGTAAGGCGACACCCCCCCACCCCAGCCGAAGAGCCAGACGGCAAATGAGGAACAGAGAGCAAACAAAGCTATTATTCTTGTCACCTCCCTCCAGCACCTGTTACAGCATCACGAAGCGCGTTCCTTCCTGTGCAGCAACGCCCACCCTGAGGAAACCGCAAGCGGCGCGCAGCTCGCAGCGAGTGTGCTGGCTGGAGCCTTTTCTGCCGCAGGGATGCGACGAAGAGCGAACTGTGAGGGTTGGACGGCCCCGAGGGGTCTGCGGCAGAACTTGCTGTAACCCAAAGGTTACGATAAGCGAGTCACAGTGTGACATCCCCCCGGTCCCAGAGGGTGACCCGCAGTGGCGGTGAAAGGGGGGGGTGCAGCACCTCCACCCTCCGCGCCACACGTGCCGGTTTGGGAATCTCAGGCCCTGGCTTATGAGAGCCACAACTCATGAGTTGTCCTCGTGAAGGTCATTCGATGGGTCTCGCACGGCTGCTGCAGGTGCCGCTGGCTCGGCTTCTGGTCAAGAAAATGAGGCAGGGGCCGGTTCCTTCACATCAGGGTTATTTCTTACGAAAAAAAGTCGTCGTCGGGCCAGAAGGTAATTAAAATGCTGAAATAAAGGGAACCTTCATGCATGACATATATACTTTTAACAGGAAGTACATTTCAAACCTGATTTCGAGGCCGGTTGAAGGGCCGCGGGGGGTGGGGGTTTGACACCCCTGGCTGTGTTGCGAGTCATTCTTCTTTAATTTTCTTTGCACATTTACCTGTTTTCTATCCCTTTTGGGTGCAGTTAACTTAAGGAATAAAACCACTGGTGTTTTGTCTCTTCGTCTCTCCCTCTCAGTGAGTAATATTTAACAAACACACCATTCTTTACATTTCACCCCACACGTGGTGAGTGTGTGTGAGAAACCAGGCTGCCTGGCACCTCTGTCCTGCCTTCGGGGTCACGGTGAGTGGAGGGGAGGTGTCAGCACGGCGTTTTCAGAAAGCGCCGTTACCCGTTCCGGTACCACAGGGTCTCATTTCCCTCTTTTTCAGCCGAAAATACCGTCACTAAAAAGCAGCACAGTGCGTTTTGTCTTGTTTTTGTCTCCGTTTTAAGCTGAGCTGCTGTGTCACAGCGGCCATCAAAAGAAGGGTCATGTCTGCAAACTACGAACCCGTCGAACCCGAGTGCTGGAAGTTCAGCTCTTCTCAGACGTTCTCAAGTTTTTTTCCACTTGCTGTGGAAGTAGAATGAGAGCGTAGGCAGGGAAGCCCCTGTGTTGCAGAGAAAGGCGCGTTCTTCCGTGCACCAGTGCAGGGGGGTTATATGAGGCCCTAAAAAGCAGGTTTAGAAATATAACATTTAACGATGGTTCACAGCAGAACGGGCAAAAGGTCACCGCAGATCCTGGTGCCCCACGTGAGAAAACAGGACGAGTGGCCGCTGTTGCGATGTGGCGCTGCCCCCAGCAGCCTCCGGCCAGTTGCTCTGTGTTAAGGCGCACATTTCCTGTAGCACAGAACGCAAGTGGAAAAACATCTCCCACAGTCACAGAAACACTTAGATAGACGGGCAAGGTTTTACCCTCCCGTTCCACTTTACCTCTTTCTAGAAACAGGACGGAATCTGTACTGGGCATCCGAACCCTTTACTGTTTCACTCACTTTCGTGGCATTTATGCAAATTTCATGCATCTGCGGAGGTTCTGGCCAAATCTGACTGGGAACAGGGAATAAATGGATGAAACTAAAATGAAGGATAAATTATAAGGATTATTTAAGCTGCGGTAAAAGCCAGAGGAGCCCAGTCAAAAGGTACGCGTTTTGTGGGTTTTTTTTTTTTTTTTTACATTTTTTAATGGTGCCGAATCAGTGGTACATAAGTTGTGCTGATCTTGCTTGTCAGTGAACACTAAAGTTTTGGGTTTATGGTCTCTGTAGATCAAACACTGCAAGAAAAGCATCAAACGTGTAACACTGAAGACTTTAGTCGGGTAAAAGGCACAAGACTCCCTCAGTGCTTTACCCACAACTACAGGCGGTCCAGTTTCCCCGGAAAGTGGCGTCCAGTGCAGCCCAGGGGGTCGAGGGTGCCCACCGCATGGGGCCCGACTGACGGCTGTCCGCAAACTGAGGGCCAGACGGGAGCTTCTTCCAGCCGCCTGCCGATCGCCTTCGGCTCCCGCAGCACAGATGAGCTCCGGCCGTGACAAGTGGCTTCAGCACGAACGCCCTGGGCTCTCGAGCCGGTATTTCCTTCACTTCTGCACTATTGTTGGATACCTGTCCTAGTTGGCCTCGCTTTCTTTTTACAAGATGGCTTCCAGACCAGGAATCCTGCAGAGCTGCAGCGAGAAACGAGAGCGGCGTGAAATGAGTCGAAACCGCATTAGGAGCAGCGCTAACAGAGCAGCAGCTCTCTTCACACTTCCTGCTCTGCGGCTTCTTTTCTCACAGCCTTATATGGGTCCCTGACAGAGACAAACACCTGAACCTCAGGTCCGCACGTTCCTGCCGGGACCCCCGCTGCACCGCACTTGTTTACTTTACTCTCAACGTTTCAAGCCATTATTTCACTGCTCAGCCTCATTTGGGAAATGAATAAATAAATATAATAGATGTAAAGGCAACGCAGTTTGGTTTGTCCTTGGCTGCAGGATATCCCCCCCCCTTCTTTGTTTCCCCCGCTGGCTCATTGCCAGCCGCTCTCTTTACTCTTGTAAAGTTGAGCGTTTTGTTGTTTAAAGCGGGCGTCTGGCGGTGCAGTCGGCAATGCAGACGATTTGTTTCCATTGTTACGAGGTTCCTTTTTCAGCAAACCGCTGGAAACGTGACGCACGGCCACCGTGAGCTCAGCTCGGCGAGGACCGTGGTTCCCAGGACCGTCTTGCTCCTGGCCTCCGCAGCCTGGAAAAGTTGAATGTGGAACACAAGCTATTAATGGCACCGAAGGCTCATCCCTGGAAAGAGGTGACATCTGCGAAAGGGCTGCAGACACGGGTTAGCGCTGGACGCTAAAGACGCCACGATGACGTTTCAGGAGGCCGGTCTGCTCTGCGCCCCATTCTGTCCCGCACCTGAAACCCCCCCCTCGACAGGAGGCTTCGGGTGCCGCTCCTCCGAACATCTCCCACTCCCACGGTGGTCCTGAACATTCTACTCGCTGTGGGGAACCGTTTGCTCGGTTCACTTCCTCGGCTGGTTGGTCACATGGCTTCACGGTCACACATTGATCACGCGTTCGACTTTTAGCCACAAAACACTGTCATCATCTTTCCAGCCTTTCCTTCTGGCTCCATGTTTGATTTCAGATGTTCGCAAGTTCGTTTAAAATTTGTAATCCAAGCTTAAAATTTCCACGGTACAATAACAAGCAGCTCCTGGCACAAATTTGCTGAACTGATGACATGAGATGATAAATCATCTCATCCTGCTTACTGAACGCCAGTGTGTATTTGCCTAGAGCACATTTGTCCAAAAAAGCTCCTTTTCTCTTCTTATGGTCACCCCCTTGTCCCAAACGGGGAACTCGGGGGGATACCTGAGGGAAGGGGACTGGGAAGAGAGGGGAGGTGTCAGAATTTGGGCAGCGGGGGCGAGGCTGAGGGAGCGGCAGGCCGGCCTCTGCCTTCCTCACAGGGAAACAGGAAGCGAGCAGACAGACAGAGGCAGACAGGCTGAGACCTGCAGACACGCCAGGCAGCCACTCGCTCAGCCCCACGCGGGAGACCAGGGAGGGGTCATCCGCTGCCGTGATGCCGGTGCTGCTCGGCCCAGGACGCTCCGCCAGGTACCTCGACTGCCCCCCGCGCGCCACCTCCCGTTTCTCAGCTGGTTCTCTAGTTTGCTCTCCTGGATCTGGATGGTCCCGGTTTCACGCCCCGCTTTGTTGTCTGCGATTGATGTGCGGTTGTTGATGGCTAAAAAGTGCGGTCGTCATGAAGACGGAGATGCTGCCAGACCGGGTTGTTTGAGATGCAGGGAAACCCACCCTGGACGGCTTGTAGAACTCGCGAGACTGTGTTATTTTTATACATTTAGTTTTTCTCCACAGGATCCACGTGTCTCAAAGAACATATTTATACATTGGCTGTGCTGCACTTTCTGCTGTTCACTCATTTCAAGCTGGGTCTTGCACAACCCAGCAGTAGAACGTGTTCCTGCACGAGCCGCACGGACGATGCCTCTCCCAGCGTTGAGCTCCAACTCGACTCAGTTTTGCCTCACAGTCCAGAAGAAGGTGAGGAGCGATGGCTGAAGCTTCACTCTCGACGGTTCTTAAAAGCGTGGGGCAGCACGCAGCAGTGCTTTTTCCCTCCGTCGCTGCAGCTACAGCTTGTGGTTCAGTCAGATTAGAGGTCAGATTTTGCGCTGTGTGAAGGACGACGGGTGTCGGAACAGGGGGCGACGACTGCGGTCGCGAAGAAACCGGGAAAAGTGTGAGATGAGGATCTATGAGGGGGGGCGAAAAGGTTTGAGTAAATTTTAGCGTAGCGAGTGTGACGCCGTCCAGAAAGTAACGTTGATAAGCTGTTGGTGTTTCAGTGTGGAAAGACACCAAACACCGTAGCTTCACCGTTTGGCTTTGGGGTTTTGGTTAATCTCTCTGCTGGCGGCTACTAAGCAGGACGTGTTTATACAGACCCGTTTGAAACCTCCTGGAACAATGAGAGGGACGTGGAAGGTGGCGACTGGCGCACAGCTGCAGGGAAAAAAAGCACGCTTCCGCACACGAGTGGAACAGACATCCTCCTCCCTGGGGTCTCCTCGCTCTGCTTCTGGACTGGGACCAGCGTGTATGAAACACGAACAGACGGTCTGTGGGACAGGAGGACGTGGAGTTGGGGTTAGGTTTTATTTCGCTTCGTTCAGGAGCTCAAAGGTGGGGGACGTCGTTGGAGAAATGAGAACCAGGACAGGTCTTCTGGCTCCTGCTAAGGGGACGCCGGCTTACTGTGGACAGATGGAGCTTGAATAGGGTAGTCGTGGCAACTAGGTGTTTGTTGGTAATGATTAGGCATGTATGTTAGGGTTGGCATGGCGTCCAATTATGGGTGTTTGCAAACTTCCATATGTGGTGGGTAGAGTCCTGCATTTGACTTTGTGTGTGTGTGTGTGTGTGTGTGTGTGTGTGTGTTCTGTCTCCATTGCGCGCCACGCTCCTCCTCTGGCTGGAAACCAGGGGGGGTCTCCACAAGCAGCTCAGAGCGTCTGGGTTGTGGCCACTTCCCCCCACCGCTGGAGGAGGAGGTCAGCGATGGTCAGGGAGGATCCTGGCTGGTGGACCTCGTGAACCTTAAAAGATTGTAGAGCAAAGTAGCAAGAGGAGATCCAGTCCTTGGGTTCCTTCATGGTACGTAGCCGACGGAGGGGAGCGCGATGAGCGCAGAAGTGGATCTCCTGTCCCAGGATGTAATATCAGAGGGTCAGGTTGGTCCATCTAGTTGCCAAGCTTTCATTTGGCAGGGTGTTGTGGTTGTAGTGATGTTGGCTAAGGTTCACCAGGGCCGCTCCTCCTCGTCTGCAGGACTCAGAATGCTGTGTGTCTGGTTATGTGTCGCATCTCCTCTTCCGCACTGCATCATCTTATGTGGGAGGCGTTTGACTTTGGTGTTGTGGCTGTGACCAGCTGGGGAGAAGCACCTGCTGGCATCTCAGTCAGATATGCAGCCTACAGTTACAGCAGCTACGCAGATGCATGTTTCTGCAAGACCCGTCAGAGTAGTTTAGATATGAACCCCAAGACCTGCAGCGATGAGCTAAGAGAGAAGCCCCGACTGGGTCTCAACACTCTGCAACGAAAGAAACTGACCCCATGTGGAGCAGCAGACAAGTCTGTGTGCAGTAAACAGCCAATATTTACCTTCCACCTTTAGAAGTGTGTTAATGTGAGAGCTTCTCGCTCCCCAGGTGCCGTGTGCAGCATCAGCCGTATGTCGTGATGACAGGACTTTGTCATTATCTCATCCTCACCTTCACTGTCACTCACACTACACTCCTGAGCAGACACCACAGCCACGTCCACGGCCACAGGCCAGGAAGGGTCAGGCCAGAGCTCTGCTTCTATGTATGTATGTATATATATATGTATGTATTTATAAAAAGTTATATTTTGTATATGTCACTGGCTACCATTTGCACTTGTAAACATTACATTATAAGTGTGTGAAGCGTCTGTGAATATAATCAACCTCATTTAATCTTAGTGTTTAATGACGGGTAAAAACGGGGTAAAAACATACGTATTCGTGCCGTCGCCGGAATCCCTGTGTCCGGACCTGTCCGCAGACCCGGCAGGAGGCCGGCAGGGTGAAGGAGAGAGCTGCTGCAGTGGGGCAGCCTGGCACCACCTTGCCAGGGTTTCAGCCCTGAGTACCGAGACACACGACAGCGAACCATATATGGAGAACCGAGATTACTGGAGTGCTGAGCTCCAGGCTTCCTGTTCCTCACGCGCCGTCACAGGGGCCTCACCTTCACCGGGTCGGCTCTGCCAGCGGCTGGCTTCCTGTCGCGTGTCCTGCTCAGCTCTGCGAGTCACGGCTGGCAGACAGACAGACAGACAGGCAGGCAGACAGGCATTTCTTTAACTGGGAACTGAAAGATATAGTTCATAAAAGATGGATAAATTCACTCACTGAGCGACGCATGAACTTTCAAGGGCTTTTTCTGCAGGGCCACTGAATGCCGATGTTTGTGTTGTTTCTTTGTCGGCCTGTTTTCAGGTGACCCGCTGAGGTCAAACGTGGTTAGTGACCGGTCTGGTTCACGTCGCTGATCAAACACAGACAAGTTCCTACCTTTAAAAGCTCATTTGCAGTGATTTGAGGAGGAATAAATATACACTGAGCTTCATTGCCAGTGAACAACTTTCCAGTAAATAGTGGTTACGTTATTAACCTTTAGTTAGTGGACATGTCCTTCCCAGGTCACTCACAGGGTAGATAACACAGCCCTGTCCCGATGTACCACATACACAGCAGGCTGTTCACGTCAACTACCTTCATCGCGGCTTTTACTGAGATCCTAGAGGGTACAAGTGAGCAGTCACAGGCTACCTGACCGTGTCCCCTGACCCAGACCCCGACACTGACCTTGTGCCTGACCTCATCTCTTACTTTAACCGTGACCCCGACTGTGACCCCGACCCCCAACTCTGCCACTAACCCCAATCTCGACCCCAAACTAATACCCTTGCTGTGAAAGCGCTGTTCACAATAACTGTTGTCAGGTCAGGTCAGTGGGGGGCAATTTGAATTGTTATATTACCTCCATTTATTAAAAAATTCACGCCTGTCAGAAAAGTTAATAACGGTAAAAAGGTGTTGAAATGTTGTCGTTTGGGAACCGTGTTCTAATTATTTATTAATTTAGTTGTGTGCTAAGCTACTTGCAATAACTGAGCCACGTGTACAGCTGAGTAATTTACTCTCGGCTGGGGGCAATACCACGGTCCAGGTACGACAGCCGGACGAGGGCACCGAAACCTCCTCCCTGTCTGTCGCTACATGTGGACTGTGACGTGCCGCCCGTCAGGCTGCGAAATATCGTCACTCATCGCTCGGCAACTCTTCCCCTTTCCCCGCAGCTGTAGGACTTTTCCGGAACCCTGACCGTTCCTCTGCAGAGAAGGCGATGGCGGCGGGGCCCGGCCAGGATCTGGTGCTCGTGCAGTTCGAGTACGAGTACACGACTCGCGACGGCGGCCTCGTGTCCATCAAGCCCAACGAGCGCTTCCTCCTCGTGTCCAGAACGAATGAGCACTGGTGGCACGTGCGGCGCGACGAGAGCACCAAGCCCTTCTACGTCCCTGCCAAGTACGTGAAGGAGCTGCCGTCCGAGGCACCCTTTCCTGTTAAGGGCGAACCACCCGAAGGCCGTCGGACCCCTGAGCCTCTCGGGAAACCTGCCGAGTCGGCCGATCAGAGGGCCAGCGATGTGACCATCAGGGTCTGTCCGCCCGCAAACTGCTGCAAGAAGCCCGAAGTCCGAATGTCCACTTTCGGGGTCCATTACGAGTTCCCCGACGAGCTGTGCCTCCGCGCCGACTCCCTGGCTGCGCAGCATGTCGACGACAGCGACAGCAGGGCACTGTCCTCTGTTGCCAAGGGCCACTCGCAGCACACAAAGAGGTACAGTTTGACTGCCAGTGTCCAGCTGGGCTCCTGCACTGTGCTGGATGACGTGCCGAATCCTCCCCAGAAGCCCCGGGTGCCCAGCTTTAGTCCTCCGGATCCAGCAAGAAAGCCGACGCAGGCGAAGCGGGTCGATCCCCCCGTCATTAAGGGTGCGGAGCAGAAGACTGTCAAACCAGCAGAACGGCCTGAGGAACAGTCAGACTCTGCAGAGAGCTTCGAGAATGTTTATGAAACCATAGAGGACATTCAGGACAAAACGTCAAAGAGGCCCCCAGGGTCTGCGCCAGGTTCCAGCCAGCCTCCTCTTTCCACCCCTGCTCTACTTCTCCCTCCGACCCCAGATCCGAGTCCTGCTTTGGATGCGGTTCCGCTGCCAAGTCCAGTTCCGTCTCCGGTGCCACGTCCATCGTCAGCTGTTCTCTTCACACCAGATCCCCCCCGCCCACCTGCACAGGTATGTCTTACAGTTACTGAGATGTGAACCGTGCTGATGGCGAGTTACACAACAGAGACCACGGTGCTGGCCTGCTTTTTCCAGGGGGGTCTCGATAGGTGGTGCAAGTGATGTTACTTTTGATAAATAGTTACTGAGATGAAGGTAAATAACAAGCTGTCGGTCTCCTCTGTCTCAAACGTCTTCCTGTGTTCGGTTTGCACGCCTACAGTTATTTACTTGTTTGCACAGGCGGGGAATTTTTACTGCAGGAGTGCAGTGCAAGAGAAGAGCAGCTAGTTTTTGCAGCGTGTCGGTAGGCTGGGTGTCGAATTCATGTTCGCTCACACACAGTAAGGCTGTGACTGGAAAGCCAGAGCAGGACTTTGGCTCTAGTGGGAGGAACACGACTGAGGTGGTAAAAATCCGTCCAGCTCTTCCACCGAATACTAGGAAAATTGCACAATATTGAAAGTTACAGTCAGCATTACATTACGAGCAATACAAATATCCACACAGAAATAATACTCAGAGGCTTGTTTCACGATCACAGGTGAACATTTTTCCAGATATTACCCTGGATGTAGCGTTAGTACTAAAGTAAAATGCACTGTTCACCAGAATTGCACAGTTAGTGCTGACTGACACGCGCCAAACAAACCGTGATTCCAGCGACGGCCTTAATGAACGTAACCGGACCGTTCTGGAACATGCCGGACGGGAGACTAGGCCCGCATTAATGCAGCAGAGGTGGCCGGAGTGTGTGCAGATGCAGGGAGAACAGAGCTGGACCGGAGCCCTCCTCCACATGGGCCCCCCGTGGGGCAGGACGGCAGCACGGCCTCCGTGCCGCTGCTGTGCCCGCTGTGTGTGTCTCAGACAGCAGTATGTTACTCACTAACTCAGACAAAATTTAGACAAACTTGTCTAAATTAGACAAATTCATCTCTGGCATGAACTCCACCATCACGTGTGGAGTGTGACGAACAGCTGGTAGTGCTGGTGGGACACAGCTGAGCAGCGAACTGTGACTCTGGCAGTCAGTTTGTTTGTTTTTATTGTTTTTTTTTACCAATGTACATAAGCAAAATGTATCTGTGTCAAAAATGACTGAAAGTGCAGTTTTTACAAAATTTTACTAAAGTAAAAGTAAGTGGAGTAAAAGTAAGACACTGCTACCCACCTCTGGTTATAGATGCTTCACTTGAGCCACGGGACAATTTTTAATCTCAGAAATTTTTCTACGACTACGAATGGTTTTTTTTTGCTGTACACCGAACGTCAGATAAACCGCCCTGGTTCCCACAGCCGGGAGAAAAGAGTCCAGTTTAAGCAGCTCGGGGGCCACAGTTTCAGGTTCCAGTTCCAAAGGGGCCTCAACTGTCGTGCTTTTGTTGACCACCCGGGGGCGCTGTTCGCTGTCTTCTTCTAAGTGAAGCTCTTTCCCAACAGAGGAAAATAAGACATTTTACACCAGCCTGAGGTCTCTGAGTAAAACTTTCTGCTGTCACGTCATGTGCTGCTACCCACTGACCCCGTGATGGGCTGCTCATCGCTGCCGCCCGGCGAGGATTAAGGGCTCGGCGATACCGTATGAATAATTCATTTTTATGTCGCAAGCGTTTATTTTATATTACATTTGTATTATTTAATCATCTTACACTGGATACAAGCTGTTTCTAAGCAGTAAACAAGAACCTGGAGTTACAAACTGAGAAAAATAAGGCATTTGCTTTTTGACAATGTAACGTGGTCCCCCGAAGCAGGACGACCCTGTCGGAAGACCACCGAGACGCCGTGTATTTAATCTGCTGGTTAAACAATCTGCGGCTGTAATGGAACCTGCTGTATGCGGTTTAAAAACATCTCAACTTTTACTAATGCGGTTAAGATGCCAAGTGCACGGCGTGATGCCGGGCAGAAAGCAGACTGCGCTGAGAAAGCCGGAGTCGTGGCCGATATTACAGCTGCGAGGCAGAAGAAGCGGGAAGCAGCACAGCTTATTTTAATGACCACGCAATTGATATGGAGCCACATCGCGTGAGCTGTGCCAGGCCCAGGCTTCTGAAAGAAATCCTCCTAATTCAGGCAAATCTCAACTGAGCGTCTCTGTTCTCCCTGAGCATCTCTGCTCTTCAACAGCCACTTCATTTTGATCTGTCTCAGCTGAGGAATCAAGGGGCCAAACTGTAATTGTGGTCCTCTGTGGACAGCGCTGTCCTGTAGTTTGGCTCCTTTACTGTCCAACAGCCAAGTTCCACTTATTCACTGCAAGCTGCCCTGAGAACAAGCCTTTTGTGAGCTCCTCTGTGAGGGAGGTTTATGTTACAAGGAGTCCAGGAGCTTCACAGGGCTTTCATCACTGGTGTGGATCTGAAAAGATCTGAGCTGCACGGAAGACAAGGCATCGCTTAATTAAAATGTTTACTGGAAGGTCTTTTCCTCAGAGGGAAGGCCTGAAACTCTGGGAGACACGGTGGGAAGAGCGCGGCCCATGTGAGACGGTGCTCAAGTCCACCTCCCCCGTTGTAGCGTTGCGATGAGCCGAGCCGCGTTTTGACGCTCTCCTGGAATGTAAACTACACGGCTGTGTTGTGGGGCTCCGGTAGTCAGCAACGATCCGTGTGGGGTAAGTCTGTCACCTTTGGAAGGTGTGGAGCCAGTAACGCGCTTTTGTACTCAGGGGACACGGATGGCAATGTACATTTGCTGGAAGTTTTATGGCAGGACCACTTCATCCCGCACAGAAGTCCTCTGGAGCTGCATGGAGCTGCAACAGTCCGTACGTTATTATCCAGGAAGTGCTACGTTTCTAAAAGAAAAGCATTTTAAAGCTTTTATAATGAATTTAACGCAGCCGTACTTTCGGGAAACCGACACACGCTGCTGTTGACCTTTGAGAAACCCGTAAGGAGGCAGCGCTGTGTCTCCAGGCCTTTCAGCAAGTTTTCAGTACAAATAGTCGGTTTAAATTTGAATCATTGCTCTAAAAGGGCCTTCGATGTTTTGTCTTTGACTGGTGAAATAGAAGAGATGAGTTACGAGGAAAAGCTTCCCTCTGGGAAGATGCTGCTGTT
Organism: Arapaima gigas; assembly: GCA_900497675.1. Taxonomy (NCBI): domain Eukaryota; kingdom Metazoa; phylum Chordata; class Actinopteri; order Osteoglossiformes; family Osteoglossidae; genus Arapaima; species Arapaima gigas. The sequence goes on along the minus strand of UFQX01000537.1, from coordinate 338,936 downwards.
TAATAAATTGTCTTTGCACCACCGCTGTTGTTTTCTCTTTAAGTGTCAATGAGTAAAAGTACGGACGTAATATTTTATTTAATACAGTCACATCTCTCGGGTGAAAGGAACTGCCGGGTCCTGCCGGGTCTCAGCTTTGGCTCCTGCGGCGATTCTGTAAAGCGACAGTTCGGTGGGAGACGTGAGCCACTCGTGTCCCTCACGGTGCCCGTGACGGAGGAGCTGTAAGCAGTTAGCATCCATTGCACGGGCTTCGTGTTTAAATGTTCCCTTTTTCAGAAGGGCTCTCCCCTGGGTCCTGTGTTTCTGCAAGTCCACTTCCCCGCCGAGAGATTAGATTAAACTTTGCATATTTGCCGCACACAGAGCAAATAAAAATACTGATGAAAGGGAGCTGTGAATCATTGTGAGGAGAGCCAGATAATGATCTTCTAAAACTGCAATACTGGCCCCATTTTATGAAACTTTGGGTTCTTTTTGGTTACTAACCAGACCGCACTGACAGTTTGCGTGCTTTTGTGTATAAATAGTTGCTGGTTTACAGACAGTCTTGCACTGCGGCTAAATTTAAAGCTCCCGGGTATATTAAAGCCCGAGTGGCAGCGGCGCAGCTCACAGCCTCCATATTGAAGCAACTTCCTGTTTGGCACTTCCTGTACAACTGCCGCCGGCCCCCTTTTCATCACTGCAAAGTGTCTTAATGTGCCAAGTGGCGGTACCTGAGCCTTTTACATCCCGTTTTTTTGGGTTCTTTACTTCTGATAGCGTCCTTTGAAGTGCGGGACCCAACTTGAGGCTCCTCACTGTCTGCTCCTTCACAACTCCTTCCTTCGCTGCAACGCTGAGGCGGAGAACCGAAGCGTCTCTGCTGCGCCCGAGTGGCGTCGCGCTCTCGAGCTCCTCGCCATCCTCGCCGCCCCGCTGCGTCCGTCACGGGCCGCGATGAGGGCGACCGTGCAGCAAATCCTGAAAATGCAGTAAATAAATAATATGCGATTAGTGCCGACATTTACAAGGAGCAAATGGCATAAATAACAGAGTGCTGGAAACAGCCGCACAGTTAAACATAAATAAGTGTATTTAGTGTCACCATAATGTAGTATATTACAGGTAGTGATAAATATGCACATCATCTGCAATATTCAGTTATTGAGTTATATACAGACAGTGGGGGGACAAGTCAGGCTTAGCTGCCCTGCGGTGTGGAGACCCCTTCTGCACCCTGTCACGCTGGGTGTCACGCTGGTGTTCAGGGTGGCTGTCAGCACAGATCTGTCCTGGCTGCCTTCTTTTATAAACTTGTCGCTTTGTGCACAGATTTTACCGTGCAGTTTTGGCACGAGAGCTTCACCTTACACATCAGCATAGACGCAAAGGTGATGAATGGTTGCGCAGGGAGGAAGGAGTTAACATGAAAACCAAAACCACTCCCGGAAGGTTCCCACAGTGCGACTGAGGCACGGAGTGAAGGGGAACCACAGACCGTGGAGGAGATGAGGAAGGTGTGAGGAAGGTACGGAGTGTGTCCCACTCCTTTACGCCCCTCAGTCCTGCAAACAGGTGCACAGCGGGAATGAGAGCATCAGTCCTTCCTAAAGGTAGGCAGCTAATAAGTGTGAACCAAACCCTGCAGGTCATCTTTTCTATTGCTTTTCTGCTGTACTCACTGCAGTGCAGTGATTTAAATGGGACATAAAAGATTGTAGCTTCAAGGTAATCCTCCTTATTTTGAATGGTTTATCACAGCTCAAGTCCTGCTCGCTTACAGAAACTTTGAAATTTATTTAACGTTCTTAATATATGTTATAATTTAGTCATGCAAGATCAATATTAAAATTTTGGAAAGGTGGTCAGTGCTGACGACTGTGTGCCTAATAATAATAATAATAATAATAATAATAATAATAATAATGTGTCCCTGAGCCTTAAGAAGAGTAATTCATCTGCCATCTAAGGGAGCTCTGCTGCCTCAGGCCATCACTTTGCCTACTTCAGGGCTCGTTCGAGTTGCGGTCGCTGTCACCCCATCGGAGGGAACCCCAGCAGGGCCACCCGCTGGCTGCTTAAATTAATTCTCACCGGAAGGGACGATGGGAAGCTTCACCATATTCTGTTAAATGTTTTTTAATGTTGTAACAGCTCAAGCCTTCAGTGCCGCGCAAATATACCTGGGAGCTTGAATGGTGAAGAATTTAGTCAAAATGTGAGACCTCAGCTTTCCTTTGTGATGGGGCAGCATCTCCTGCCAACAGGTTGTCTCATGTGGACACTTTGACCCTCCCCCCCATTCAGGAGGATGTAATGGACTGGCTTCCCATTCAGGCTGAACCTTGTCTTACTCCCAAAACCACAGTTCATTCAATGGATTTCTGAAGGGGGACTGACCATGTTGCATCAGGAAGAGTTTTGCTTCCTGTAGACTGTTGTGTAAAACTATTCTCTATATTGCGATTTGTGGCAACCAAAACACTGCTAAGTGCACATCTGCTGGGTTTCCACTGGTGATGCGGTTATTGCGTTATTTGCAGCGTAACGTCAGAACATTTCCCTCGCGGGCCACACACCGACCGAGGGCTCCCTCAGCACAGACACCATGAATCGGCCTCACGGGCCGCAGAGAGGCCTACGGGGCCACGTGCACAGGACCGGGGTCTGGTTTACTCTGCTTTGCGGTCCGTGTGGGCTGACATCACAAACAGAGTCTCAATAGGAAAAAGCTCTTTTTGTTATCATTTACGGCAGCAGTTATCGCTCCGGCTGGGCTCTCTGGCCCTTTGGAAGCCGACCTTCCGCTCTCACTGACAGACCGTGTCAGACTGCAAGGACAGACCTTTTGTCTGCCGCTGCAGTATTTGTGGACTCAGGGCTGCTTGTCAGTCCACGCGCAGTGTCCCTTTGGCTGCGTGTCATGAAAGAGAACTTTCATCAAGAATCGGTTCGAGGGCTGCCAAACCCTCATTTGCTTAACAAAAGTGAACCCTGCGCACCTTCTCCAAACAGCAACGCCGGCTCAGTCGCACAGATCTGCGCCTGCAGGAGAAACACACTGCCTGCATGGCAGGACTCATAAGCACTTTCTCATCTTACCTGTGACAAGCAGGAGTATTTGCTGCACATTTTGCTGCTTTTCTTCAAGACACCTTGGACCGTGAAGCTACTCACAGGGATTTATTTAAGCAGCCGGTTCATGTTTACCGTAGCAGTTGAGGGTAAGTACCTTGTTTTAGTCTCCCTCAGGACAGGCGTTGTCTGCCGGCAGCTGCTTCTCGAAGTTGCTCTGAGTTCATATTTGTTAGTTTGGTAATTCTGTCTTCCCTGTCTCCCACTGCCTCTGGTCTTTCCCGCCACAAGTGTCTTCTCCAATACGTGGCCACAGTGTTGGGGCTTTGCTTTCATTATCCGTCCCCCCGGTGGACTTATTTCCTTGAGGACAGATTCCTTTGTTCTTGCATCCCAAGGAATTTTGTCCAACCCTGCAGATTACAAGCATCAGTTTTCCAACAATCACCGCTATATATTGCTAGGAAGAGCACAGTGAAACCTTTTTAACAGTCTAATCTCTGCTCTTTAACATCTTACTCAGATTTGGCATCGCTTTCCTCCCCAGAATCGACAATATCTTAAGTCTCAGCGCTCTGGTCACCATCTACAGAGAACTTGACCACCAGGAAGTAAAATTAGTCACCGTCTCCACTTCTGCCCCATCTGTCTGCCGAGTCATTACTCTAACTGATGTAACCTTGTTCTCTCCTGCTGAGCAGCAAGCCGGTCTTTGCACTTTCCTCTCTCACCTTCATCAGCAGGTTCCTGAGCTCCTCCTCCTGGGACCAACAGTACCGCCGACCTTGATATTCCTCCTGGCAATTTTAATTCCTCGTATGCTGTGTACATAAGATGAACAGAAATGGAGACAATATACAGCTTTGTCAGACTCTGCACGTAGCTCAAGATACTTCAACTATTTTTCCTGACTACAGTAGATGTATATTTGTATGTAGAGGGGTGGAAGGTGGTGTTGCCATCTAGTGCTCACAGGACCCAGGCTTGAGACCCATCTCCTGCTGTAGTTCCCTTGATCACGGCACTTGTCTGGAATGGACGCTGCGGAAAGCGTAAAAATTAGTGTAAATAGCGAAACACTGCAAGCTGTATTGGAGAAAAATGTCAGAGAAGAGATTTCATAATAAAGGCGTGATTGTTTAAATGTGGATTTTATGGGTAGCTGAAGAACGTTTCTTGACACAGCAGCTGTAATGAACAAATATGAGGCATTATGAAGATGGCAGGGTCACAGCAGGGTTTGCGTCGCCTGTGGGGTTCGAGCCCAGCTCAGGGTGTGGCGAGTGCTCCCTGTGAGTTGGATTGGACTTGATGGCACCTCCACCGCCTCGCGAATATCCTCTGCACTGCCCGGTCCCCGGGTTACAGTAGTGACAGCGCAGCAGCTTAGTGAGGCCCCCGAGGAGTACAGCTCATTCGGGACAGTTGAGCGTGGGGGATGTTCATCACGTAGGCGATGAGGAAGTCTGCTGGCTGACGGCAGACACGTCCGGCAGCAGATGCTGAGTGAGCGGCAGTGAGACTGGGGCACCGGGCAGAGGCAGGATCCCTCATCATGGACTCACACAAAGCTTCTTCCAGGCTCCGGGCCATGAGCAGCGATTCAGATGCAGTCAATGGCTCGACTGTCTGCTTAAAGCGTGGTTTGGGCCCCAATTGGTGCAGTCATTGTTTCCTAGGTAATTGTTGCTGTGGTTACATAACAAGGCCAGGAGGTGTTGTGAAAACCCACTCAGGCCACAGTGGGACCCGTGGCTGTGCCAGAACCCCCTCTCTGTCCCGGCAGAGTCGTCCTATAAACCGACAAAGCAGGGTGAAGAGGGTTAATGGACAGGTTGGTCTCTCGCGAACACACACACACACACACACACACACACACACACACACACACACACACACACACACACACACACAGAGAAATGTGTGACATGCACAGCACTCTGTTTGCCTGCTGCTCTCGCGTTGAAGGACTGCAGTTCTCAGGCAGAAAAAGGGAAGTTCTCCAGTCCCTTTCAATTTCATTGGCAAAACAGAGACCTCTTACCTCTTGTCTCTGTATTTTCTTTCTCATTTTTCTGTGGGGAGAAGTGACACAGATAAAAATGGTGTAGAAAAACCCCCTCACTTGAACAGAAAAAAGGATCTAAGTTGTTTGGACTGGGGACAAATAAGTTTCCTTTTTAAGGAAAATGAAATGTTTACATTTTGATTTCTCCCACCAAACCCATGAATTTGTGCATAACATAAACATAAAGGGTAGAAATACAAACTGTAATCAAACAAATCGATCAGTAACGGTGTTAGGTAACGTTGAAAAGTGTCGAAAAGATACAAAGCGAAGGAAAATGTGAATGAACGAGGAAAGAAAGGAAACGTTTTAACGGAGACCTGTGGAAATGGTGTGAATGAGATGCCACAGTTGTTGTCGGGAGAAACGAGAAAGGAGAAAGAGGCCCAACTCAGCACTCCCTCACTGGCCTGGATCCACAGGCGGTCGTAACAAGCCCCATTCAGCCTGTGCCTCAATGCATGACGCTCATAGAAAAGCTCAGGGTTCGAACCTGAGAGGCCCTGTTACTGTAAAACTCACATCCTGCATCTGAGCAAGAGCGCCGGGCAGCTCGGTGGGCTCGCTCACAAAGGTCCCGGGTGTCAGTCTTGGCTCTGAAATAGACGAATGGGTTCCCTCTGACTCTCCGAGCTGCTCGATCACTTTTCACATTTCAACACGGTCTCAAAATCCACCCTTTCACACCCTTTTCTCTTTCTTAATGCGCACACTTTACTTGGAGTTATGTGAGAGTTTAGAGAAAAGCACCTGCTAAATGGATAAACGTACAATTGTTCATAACAACTGAAATGAGCTGAAAACGTATGGCTCGCACTTTGGTTGTAATTTCAGAGACAGGTGTGATGCCAGTAAAAGCGCCAGGCCGTTGTCAGACTGCCCCTTTGTGTTGACGCTGGCGAACCAGCCCACTCCGCAGTTGCCTCAAAGCATATTTGAATAGCAAAGTTTGTTAGTGAGTTTCTCCAGGAAAAGGGGAGATGTGTTGTTTGCTATGTTCCAGCAACAGCGATCGGCCTTAGCCTCCCAGCTGTAGCCATGGAGCCGGCGGACTCTTTCGGGCCGAGTTGTTAGATAATCATTCAAAACAGCTGCTATAAAATAAAATCAAAATAGGGAGAATTTGCAGTAGCTTTTAGAAATGTGTGAGCTGTGAGGTTCAGCTGTTTTATCACTTTTCATGGTTCATACATCTGTAGTTCTGCTTTGGTTGAAGTCAGGGATCTTTAAGTGTGTGTGTGTCTTTACCCAACATGTGTTCAGCCTGCATCATTGTGGGTGCAGATGAACTGACCGGTGGCGGCAATATAATGATCCTTCGCATTCGGAAAGGAAATGGCAGTTGAGCAACACGCCCCTCCACCCAGTTTCCTGGGCTTAACCTCCCAGTGCAGCTGATCATCTCTCAGCGCTGCTGTTCCTGCACTTTCTCTATGAAAGTCAGATTCTTCCCTCTTGTATAACTGTAAAAACATGAACACAGGACAGACCCCCTTAATTGTGAGTTGAAAATATGTAATTTTGACAAAAACTAAGACCCAGTTAACCAACCTAAACAACAAAACGCAGCTCCCTGGTGCGAGAAGCTCCATGCTGAGCTCAGTGAGAACAAAGAGGAGCTGGAAGGCTTATCTGCTTTGCTCTGGAAAGTAGTAAAAAACGTAAACAAAACGTTTTTTCACTATGTTCTGTCTCAGGGATGTTGCACGTAATTTCATTTGCAGTTTACGTGAATAAAATTTGCTTTGCGAGAGATTTGTTTCCAGTGCTGGCACTTCTCTAGAGTAGGAAGTGACTGAGGTGACCTCTCTTCTCCATTGCTTGCTTCTGCCCTCCTTTCCACCCCCCTCTTTCTGTCTGTCTCTCTGTCTCTGTCTGCCTCTGTCTCCTTCTCTGTCTCTGCCTCTCTCTCTCTGTCTCTCTGTCTCTATCTGTCTCTGTTTCTCTCTCTCTCATTCTCTGCTCTAAGCAGGAGGCAGTTCTTCTTCCTCTCTCTGCACAGGCGGATGCTCTCACTGGGTCCAGGAAGGGTACTGTTGACTGTGTGGGCTGCGGGTGTGTGCGCGCGTTTGTGGTCGTGTGTGTGTGTGTGTGTGCGCGAGTGTGTGCGTGCGAGTGTGTGTGTGCGAGTGTGTGTGTGGGTGTGTGTGCAGGTGAGTGCCCCTGCCTTGCCACTGACCGTGGGCTCCTGTTCTGTGTGCCGGTGTCGCACTTCTGCTCTGCTGCAAGGCCCCGCATCCCTCCGGGGCAGCATGGTTGACGGCATGTTCAGGACTCGGAAAAGTTTCAGGCCGCGGGCCCTGACCTTACCTGTCCCAACCAAGGGGACAGATCCCAAGGTGAACCAGGTGAGTCCACAGTTCTCTCTCTTTCAGAAGACAACGTCATGTACAGTCGGAGCTTAACTCAACATCACACGATGGAGCTGTCGTATATGCTCCTTTTTATGATCAAAAGTGACAGAGTGTCCAGCGCATCAGCGCTGCACGGATCCCTGGGTTCCAGGTTGCTGTGGCAATGAGGGATTCGGAGCTGCGCGTTCACCGCTGTGGCTGAGCTGAGGTCTCCGGCAGCCCGGCGTGCTCCTCGCTCTCAAGGCTCTACGTTTGTTTTCTCTCGTTCTAACTTTGAGTGTTCACTTCCGCTTGGCTCAAACGCTGCAAAGTCTCTCAGTAACTTCACTCGCGTGCCTGTGAAGACAGCCAAGGCGCTGTGAGGATCTGTGTGCTCAGGCTGCTCCACTGTGAGGTTTCTGCAGCAATCACATATTTCCCCCTTGTACGCTGAAGCTTTCGGAATTAGCTTTGACGTCTTGCTCTGTAGTGTAGTGGACCTTTTCACAAAAACACATCACAGAGCACCAGGATCACGGTGTGGTTCAGCCTTAGAGAACTTCCCCACTTCACTCACTGTAGATTCCACTGCTTCACCCACTGTGTGACCATCTGAGAAGCACAAAGTGCAACGATGACGTCAGCAGTGCAGCCTTTACAGTCGAATCCTGTCTCCTGCTGCTGTAGTCACGTTCAAGGTAGTTTTCCTGCACCGATACTGTGCAAATTACCTGGGCGTAGAAATGGGTAAATAATGGTGACGCAACCTAAGCTGCATTAAATAAAAGTGTTAGATAAATGTAAATAAGTCGGTTGTTGTCCTCCGCACAACTTACTCAGGACCATCTCTTCGTGTCTCCTGTGCACGGTTCTGACTGTGACCAACCTGTGCTCAGCAGCAAGCGACTCCCTGAAATAACCCGAGTGGCCAATCTGCGTGTTGGTCTGACAAAAATAGGCCATGGAAGAAGTAGAGAGCAGCGAAGTGGTGGCAGCAAGCAGCAGTACTTGCAGCAGACAGCTCACAGGAGCTCCAGGTAGCTTGTGACTATGTCCCAGCTCTCAGGGCATCCGCTGAGGCACCCGCGGTCCTGGCCCCCGCAGGCCCCCTCGACGTCTTCTGTGGCGAGCACATGTGTCCTCAGCTCAAAGGTAAAGGAGACTTTGGACCGGCACTGCAAATATTGGTGAATAGAGCTTATGAATAGAGCTGCGTGTTTGTGTTGCTGGCGTGGGGAGCGTGAGGTCAAAACAACGGCGAGACCGTTCGATGGGTGTGACAGGGCTCCAGGTGTCACCCTGGCTGAAGAACATGACTTTGGTAAGATCTCAAGATTACAACGTGGAATAGATGGCGATGGACTGGAGAAGATGGGAGCTTGGATGGCTCCCATTTTGACTTGTCACGTGCTGCTCATCTGGCTTTGAATGTGCGAGAGGAACTAAAACTTATTAGCAAGTTTTATCTGCACTCGGTGCCACAGTCGCCGGTGGCTAGAAGCCGCCTGGTTTCGAGATGGGAGGACATTTTAGTGGCACTGCTGACAGAAATTTGCTGAAACAGCCTCAGAACCACAGGAACTTCTCTTTAAACCTCAGAGTCAAGCCTCACTCGTCATTGTTTGCTCCCAACTTTTTTTCTCTTCTTTTGAGTTTTAAGTAGTTCTTTCCAGTGCAGTGAAGGATTTATCTCCAGTAGTAAATTTCCTGTTTGCCTGCTAATGCAATTTAAGGAAAACATTTCAGATGCAGCATCTGCAGTGTTTTGGAACCACAAGGACATGTTGGCAGATTGGGTGTTCGGTGCGAGGAGACGGGATCCCCGGGAAGAGCGGGAAATGGAGGCTGGGCCGGTACTCACTCCTTTATTGAGTCATTGCTTTCATTCGCTCCATTCTCTGGCACGCAAAACAAAGCTCATTGGACCTTAAAGCTGTGACCCCAGAACCGGGGGCCTCGCAGCAGGTTTTTCGCTTTAGTTGTTTTGTACAGCGATCATATTCTCTGTTGAAAATCAGTCCAGCTCGCTGAGCGTGTCTGCACGGGCTGCGTGTGAAGCCGGCGTGTTACTGCAGGTTTTGTGACTTGTGCGCAGTGAGGCGTATGTCGACATGGCGGCCCCCAGCAGGGTACGAGTCGGCTGTGGTCTGTCTTCTGCCGGAGGCTTCCTGAATGGGCTGCAGCAGAAGAGCCTGCAGCCTCTGCACCAAAGTGTTTTCACTCTGTACCGCGTATAGAAACACTCCTCCAGTGGCCTTCCTGGGTACCCTTGAGCAGCACAGCACGCTGACACACCAGTGCGGTTCACATGGTGCACCGGAAGGCTTCACACCACGCTGGGGGTGGCCGGGGTGTCTAATAGGTTAGGAAGCTGCTTACAGCAGTTCTTCACGTCTCTTGTTTCAGGGGCGGATGGGCTGTTTATTTAGGGTGTGTCATATTCCCACGGTTGTGTGTACAGCACGTTTCACGGAAGAATACAGTCACAAATGACGAGACAACGTACTTCTAAATTCTACTTTTGGAACTGGAGTCAAACGTTTTGTTTTTATATTGGTTTTAAAGATGACATTTTTGGCCATTTCTAACGTAGATTCAAGGTTTTTTCAGCCAGTCAGAGGACCCGGTCGACATGCCCCTTGCTGTCGTCTTCCAAACAGTTTCTGGTGTGTTGCGACGATGGTAAAAGTAAGCTTCCTTCAGCCCTATCAGTGGGTCTTTTTATGATGAATAATTCCTTTCTGCTGCCCTTTGTGACAGTAAAGATGGTGGAGATAAGGTACAGTGACTGACATACATTTGCTGGCCAAAGGGTTTTGTGATGTTTCCTCTTCACTGTTTCGCGCCTGTCGGTACAGTAACTGGTGAGCCACCTTTTCTGAGCTACGGGGGGGGGGGTTAACAGAACAATAACAGAACAATGGCAAACTAGCAGAGTAAGTATGGAATAAAGAAAACACAAAGAATAGCACAAGATCAGGGAAAAGTACAACAGTGTGTATGTATGTAGTTGTTTTGAGCAGAGAAGTGGAAACAGTGGGATTAAATGGCTGTAGAAATTATTCTACTTTAGATGTACTCTGTCACCACAGCTGGTCTTAACCCTCCTGTGTTGGTCTAGAGTGCTGGAACAGGGTTGTTTCACACTGACCAGATTTTCATCTTTTGCAAAGCAGGAATAATCACGTATAATATTAGCCCTTTAAAGTTACCTCCTCGCGTGTGTGGAAATTACGTGGCAGCAGATCAGCGTGTCATGTATGTTTAGCCTGTCTTGTTGGCGCGTTCTGTCCTGTCCGGGGGCGCTTTGGTGGCCTGGCAGCCTCTGCTTCCGGGTTATTGTCTGGACCCCTGTCCGAATAAGTTATTTGCATAAATGGACGGACTGTGGCGAGAAGAAACATCTGCTGGGGCTCTGGACCTTGCTGCTGAAGTAAGTCCTGTCTGTATCCTTCACAGGCTGAGAGCAGTTGCCCCAGCAATGCCGTTTATGTGAACGTAGCGGAGCTGCGCGAAAGCATCCAGCAGTCGTCCCCTCCATCCTCGGCCTCCTCTCTGCTAGGCGCCGCTTCGCTGGACCTCGAGGGATGGGAAATTCACACTGACCAGGACAGTGGGCAGAAGTATTACTACTACCCGGCCACGGGACAGACCACCTGGGACCCCCCCTTCGGCTGCCCCGCAGACCAGGAGTTGTCCCCAGAGCCGCTCTCATCCCCCTCGCCCACCCAGTCGCCGCTGCTTTCGCCCACAGACACAGACTGGGAGCAGCTGTTTGATGACAGCAGCGGCTGTCACTATTTCTACAACCACGTGTCCGGGGAGACGTCCTGGGAGCCCCCAGAGGGATACTCCTCTGCCTCCTGCATGAATCCCCAGGACATGCAGCAGGTGAGGGAGACCTTCCTAGGTATGAAGAAGAGCTGTTCTTACTGTACCTGTTCAGGGTAGATGCCTACCATCAAGAGTGCAGCCCAAAGAGGTGAGATTCAACCCTGTGTCCTTCAAGTGCGATGGTGGCATCTTTAAGCAGTGTGGCCCTGCAGGTAGCGCTTCTGTGGAGGACCCAGCACAAGAGCGTTTTAACACAGAATCTGTCGTGTTTCATGTACAAACACCAGCATGAGTGCTTCACAGAAAGGGTAGAACAAAGGTCTTGCGATGGTCTTGTGCAGGGCTTCAGAGATGTGGAAACAATACAAAGTGGAATTTGCAATGGTGCTAAAATGTTTTTCTTGCCATGTTTTATTTTTATTTCTCTCAGTTTGCTTGGGAATAGTTAATTAAAGAATGCGATCATGAAAAAAATACTTTTTATACGTTCCATGTTTTGTCTTCTAAATACCTCTGTAGCTTCTTACACTAGAAGGAGCCAGGCTTGAATCCCACCTTCCGCTGTGCCTTGTACCCTCGAGCAAGACGCTAACCCTGAGTTGCTCACGTTGGAGAAAAACATATTCTAAGTAAATAAATACAAAAGAGTAAAGATCCCTGTCAATTTAAGGTTAGCTGAAATGAATCTTAGATTTTTTATGTTCGATTAATGTCTGCAATTTCCGTTTACTCATTTTTCATTGACTTGTGGTGCTTAACAAAGAAAATAAAAACAGTATTTAGCGAATAAAAGAGCAATAAACGATTAAAAGACTGTTTCCAAATGAAGTTCTGTTCCAGTAGACAACCGACCTGCATGGTGAGACATGATATAGAGGCCATGGCTTCACTTCACTAAAAGAGCTTCTCCTCCACGTCTCACGCTGTGTTTGCTGCTGCCCGACAGCCTGTGCTCCCCGAGGACGACTATCCCGCAGGCGGCCCAGATGAGCCCGGGATGCCGCTCTCCTTCCCCAAGCAGTACACCTACTCCCACGTGAAGCCAACCGCGATCCCCCGCGTCAGCCCGGACGCCAGTGCTCCGCTGGGCTGGACCTGCTCCGTGGACCCAGATGGCACGTGGGTGTTCACCAACAACATCACGCACGAGCAGGTAAGTCCACGCACGAGGGAGTCTCCTGCGACCCATCGCCCTTAGTTGAGCAGGTCTTCAGCTTTCTCGTCATCATACGCCACAAGCCCCACCTGACTGGTACCCACTGTCATTTTGAAAACCTCAGATTGCAGAGGTGATATGTTTCAAAAAGCATTGAAGACTGCCAGAAGTAGACCATACTTCAGCCATCTGTTTATTTTTAAACTTGTTGTTAAATGTTAGCCAAAAAGTGACTTCTGCTTGAAATTTGCAGAAGTTCACAAATATAGATAAATGACTGCATTACCTGATGCTGACCGGGGTTAGAACACATCTCCTCACATCTCCGTCCTCCTGCACGCTCAGGCTCACAGCAGGCGGTAGGGTCCCCGAGGGGCCAGTTCCTTCGGAGGCGGACACCTTGGCCTGGCTGCGCGCGGGTGTTTGCTCCACTGTCTGCTGGGGGCCTGACGGGGGGGTCTAATACCTCCCTTCCAACATGATGTTTTTAGCCCACTTAGTTTTCCTTGCCCTATTTTTTCCCTGCTTGCTTTGCACTAGTCAAAGTCAGTGTATGTTGGGCTTATGATGGTATGATGACTTATCTGTGAATAATTTATAATAATTTATCTGTTTCTTTCCCATGATACCCACCTAACATTCGGAGTAGCGAATGTGTAAACCGAAATCACAGCACTGTTCAATGTTGCCAGAATGCTAATGGGAAAAAAGGACATTTAATTGCAATATTTGAAGGAGCATGACTTTTTAAATATTGTGTTATGTAATTATTTATATATAAACATAAAAAAACATTTAAAAAGCCTATTTCTGAGTACTGAACTGATTTCCGACTGTAAAGCCGTGACCAAAGTTAATGTGTAACAGTGTGTTTGTGTGTTTTGATGTACAAGAGTGCAGTGTGACTAAAACGCTCCACAGGACAGTTTCTAATGATGATTGTTTTCCACTTTATTACCGACAGTGGATCAAATCGTTGGACGAAAGGGGACAGACCTACTATTACTTGAAAGACGGGTCCAAATCACAGTGGCACCTGCCGGAGGTAATGTGGGCATCAGTGAGAGAGAAGGGGATGCTGGAAAAATGTCCTCTCTGTATTCAAATGGACAGGCTTGCTTTGCATGTGATTTTCAGTGTTAAAACTGTCTGGTGTGGAGCAATGAGTGAACATCACGATAATCCAGAAACAGCTGAATGCTGAATTCACGCCTGTCAGGTTCCGGTGCCTTCCGGCAAGCAGAGGGTGGGCAACGGACTGAACCAGGAGGGAGTCTCAGCGCTGAGGAGTTGGCGCAACACCATGGGTCCAGCTCAGTTCAGCACCTCGCAAGAAGACCTGGTAAGTGGCTGCTCTGACAGACAGGCTTAGTATGTGCATCTCCTCACAGAACAGAAAACAGAAGCAGCACTGAGGTCTCATGGTGGCACCATGAGTGGGAGGCCTTGTGGGATTCAGAGGTGGTTGGAATGTATAATCTGCAGGAACCACAGGACCTTCTCAGTGTTTCACAGCATCTCCCCATCATGGTGCCAATTCCTGAACAAGAGCAGGAAGCACCTGCTTCAAGCTTAGGCATGAGGTCAGACATGCAAAGCACACATGCAAAGGGAGTAGCTGCCCTGAATTCCTATTTTCGTGCTTGTTCTGGCAAAGCCTGAGTGTAGAATTGCAATAATTTTTTTATGAGACTTACCTGTTACTTTGCTGATGCACTTGAGGTCTCTTGTTCGTTGCTGCTCTTGCAGGGCCCTTTCTGGCATTGGAACGTTTACATTTATCCATTTAGGTGTCACTTTTCTCCAAAGTGAACTACAGCACTAAATTTATACAGCAGAGCTGAATTTGTGGCGCGCCAAATTCAGGGGAAGGGCGTTGACCAAAGACGCTGCCGCTGGAGGACAGATTCACCTCTGAGTGAAAAAGCAGCAGCTCTAATCCCTCCCCTGTCTGCAGCCTCCAACAAAGCCTGCAGGTTACGATGACACATTCTACCTCTACACTGTACCTCTACATTGCTGTTCTCCTCATCTTCAGCACAAGTTCCTTTCGGCTCAAAGGAGATACATCTCCAATTGTGGCAGCGGTACGTCCAGCTCTGGCAATTCCCCCGAGCTGCAGCATCACGTAAGACCCTCCGCAGGCAGCACTGAACTGAGCTTCACGCTAACTCCATATACCGGTTACAACAAAAGGAGGTGTATCCCCGGTTCCCGACAGCACTCTTTTCTTTCTCTGAAGCCTGACAGGTTCAGACACCGGAGAAACCCCTCCGACCAGAGCTGCGAGTCTCAGCACCACAGCGTGGGTTTTTCATAAAAGTTATGCTGGGGAAACGTTCGCTGCCGTGTGTAACACCTGAAATTAACCGTGAGACGCACATGGCTGCCTACTAACACCCGAAATCGAGCATGAACCCTGTGCTGGTGCTTCTCACTCTGCCGCTGCTTTTATATCACCTACTTTCTGAGATGTTACCACTGTGGACGCCTTCAAACCTTCTTTTTAAGTTGCATGGGTTTGTTTTACCCCAAAGTAACATTTGCAAAACCAGCAGCACTGTGTGCAAATATGTGTGTGGGCATTCAGCCCCAGGAGGTGTCTGTCTGAAAGACATCCGCAGCAGCTGACAAAGTGAGTGTGACAAAGGGCCGGACCACAGGGACGTCAGTGCTGCCTGGACACAAGTCCACTGAGAGAACTGGCCTCGGCTCTGTCTTTTCTGCACTCCTCTGAGTGATGTTTCCAGAGCAGATTATCTGAGGCCAAGACCTGCAGATGCTTTCTGTATAACATCTGCAGGATCCCCCTCATCTTGCCAACATGCTGCATGCAGCTGCTGGTCAGGGCCGTGGTGACGTCCCCCAGACTGCTGCACCACCCTCCTGCCTGGACCTCTAGCTCTGACCGTCAAGCCTCAGGCTGATCCAGAATACTCTAGCAGGAGTTGTGGTTGACCTGCCCACGTGTTTCCCCCCCTCATCTCTCTCTGCATCTTCTTGTAGCTGCTCGTATCAGCTTCAACATTCAGGTTAAAGCTTATAAGCCGGTCAAAGGATCTGCACCTCGGTACCTGCTGAACGTGGCCACTCCCTACTCCTCAGCAAAACTGCGTCTGGCTGTGTGGAGGTCTCTCTGTAAATTCTCAGTTTTGGCACTGATGTGTTGGACTAAGCTCCCTCCCCCTGCCCCTCAGGACTGCAGAATCCCTCCCAACATGGAAGAAGGGTCTCAGAACCCATGTCTATCAGACCCATTTTACTGCAGACCTCCTAACTGCTCTGCAGACTTGCGTCAAACCATCTGTCACAATCACTTTAGGATTTCCTGTCAGTTCCAGGCAGACTGTGTGTGACCGGTGCTACTGGCCAAAGTGACGGCCGTTGCTTGTGCATCTAAAGCTGTTTGTCTGTCTGTCAGCGAGAAGCACTTTTGTTCAGTCCGAGTTGGGCGGTGCATCGGAGCAAAACTCCTCTCGAATGACCAAGTGTATAATCTCGTTTTGTTTTTGAAGTCGGTTTTGCAGGAGAGTTGCTGAGGTTACGTTACGCCAGGTGCACCATACTGCCCCCTTCTGTCCTTCTAGTCCAATTGCCACACTTTGGCACGGCCGTCCGAAATGGTCCTGCAAGTCGTGTGAAATTTGAAAAGACAGGATCTGGACCAGTTTTCCTAGTTGTTCAGTGCGACGTGAGCTCACATTGCTGCAGGGTGATAAAGTGCTCATCTGGTTGGTTCTGCTGATTGATTTGCCTATTTGTGGCAGTACAACAAAACGGTAAGGCGTGGGACCGGAGTGATGCGTTTTCCTGAGTTCTTCAACAAATATAACAAAGTAATATCACATCAAATCACTGCGTTTAACCTGATGAAGGCTTGGTGTTAGTGGCTGTATGTAGTAAGCATGTGGTGGTAGATAATACTAACCTGGGAAAGGTTTTGTTTTGCATGTGGTCTTCAATGTCTTCCCTCGCTAAAGAACCGTATGCTCACAGTTGACTGGAGGGTTCGTTTTTCTTTCAGGTGTTGGAAAAAGCTGGAATTCTCAACAAAACTAAGGTGTGCGAGAACGGGAAAAAAGTGAGGTAATCCTGACATTCTGCTAAATCCAGCCACTGCAATAAAGACATAGACTCCCTGCAGGGATCATGGGGGTGGGGATCAATAGTCCTTTAGTGCCAAAGAGTTTCACTGAAGACCATTAAGTTTGGCCGCTTGGCATTGAAATGTAAACACCGGCAAAGACGTGAAAAGCTCACCCATTGCGCACAAGCAGCACCTCCTGCTCTGATGTCTTTCCAACGGGTGTCATTTCCGCAGGAAGAACTGGTCCCAGTCTTGGACTGTGCTCCATGGGGGAGTCCTGACGTTTCACAAAGACCCCAAGTCAGCCCCAGCAGGATCCTCAGTAAGACCTTTAACACTGCCTGTTTTGTGGCAATTCCACCTGGATGTTGTCTAGAACATTCTTTTAGGGTTACGCATCCCCTCCACATTACCTTGCTTCCCAGGTGGCACTTCTGCATTCCTCAGTGAACATATTAAATAACCTGCCTTGGGAAATCATGGCGAATTTCACGAATTAAATCAAACATTCAGATTATCTCAAGAACGCAAAAAAATCTGCTGGGAAAAGCTTTCACTTAAATCAGAGCAACGTGGGGCTCGCAGGTGTCCGAGTTAAAAAAGTGTTTATCTCTGCAGAACAAGACAAACCAGATAGTGCCGGAGTTTACAGTGGAGCTGCGAGGAGCGACCATTTGCTGGGCCTCCAAAGACAAGTCCAGCAAGAAGAATGTTCTAGAGGTAACCGGGGACAGAAAGGCGCAAAACAGCAGAAAAGACGACGGCATCGTGTTTACACTCGGTTTGCGTCTCGGTTTGGCTGTGAGGTCGCAGGCTGTAAATGCCGAGTCGGACGTATCTGAAGAGATGACCTCACGCACGCTGTGCACGAAATGAGAGGTTTGCTTTTCGTTGCGCCTCCAGCTGAAAACACGGACGGGGGCCGAGTTTCTGATGCAGTACGACACAGACAGCATCATCAACGACTGGCACAAAGTCATCGCCGACACCATTCGGCAGCTGGTGAGCTGTGGCCCCTCCCCCAGTCTCTCATACAGTAGGCTGTGGTTAATGCCTTTTGTGTCATTGTGCTCTGCAGGTGCTTTTCTTGACAGACTTGCTAAATATTTTTGTTTAACATTGCAGGCTGTAAATTACAGCTGACATTCTGACTAATGCTAGAGATGAACATTTTGTTTGGGTTTTTGATTATAGAGTGTTGTTCACTCTAAGTGTTAACATCCAGCATCGTTCCGGTATTTTCCATCCAGGACCAGCCGTGTGAAGAAGAGGACGGCGAGCCCAACAGGAGGGGCTGTAAGTATTAAATAGAATCAACCTTCAGTCACACTTTTTTGCAGGTAAATCCTCTGGGTGTGAAAACAAATGCATATAATTACCAAATGCAAAGGTTTTTTGAGCCCGTCTTACTGTCACAGTTGTTCATTGTCAGCAATTGGCACACAAAGCTACTAAATGGGTCTTTACACATTTTCAGTTGTATCTTTGTTTCATCTCTTTGATCAGATCTTGTTGTCACTTCTGGTGAGAGAAAAGGTGACATGAGTGTTGTTTTTATGTCGTGCCGGTGGTGTGGAAGAGAAGGAGAAGTGCAGTAACAGCCACCCAAGTTCAAACTAAATCAAACTAAATAAGGAGCCGATTACAGTTTGAACACAACGAGACCTGATTTTGCCAGCAAAATGTCAGTGAGGTGATACAGGAGCGACAGAAGCCCACCGTGGTGCGTTCAAAGAAAATACCTCAGGATGTCTGTGCCACTCAGTCTGGACTGGGTTACACAGACACTTGTTGGGCTCTGAACCTCAAGTGCCCCGTGGCCAGAATACTCATCCAAGGGGCAAACTGAACTGTGGTAAAGGCAGGCAGGTGAGCGAGGCAGAAAATCACGACGTAAACTAATGGGTGCAGAAAGAAGCGCAGGACAACATGCAATGAACTGCAGGCCTCTGCTGTCTCAGCCCAAGTCAGTGTTCCTGACTCTGCAATGGGAAACACGTACGCGGGACACGGGGACACTAGCAAGGAAAACAGTATTGGTGCCACTTACCCACGGGTCTCCGCCCCCCCCCCCTCCCCAGCCACCAAGCCAGGCACGCTGGGATCAGATGCAGAGCAGAAGAAAGTGCGCACCAAACTCCTCAAGTTCCTCCAAAAGCGACCCACGCTGCAGTCTGTCAAAGAGAAGGGATACATCAGAGGTGATCCCATTTTAAAACGCAGGTCTACCACGTCGTAACCAGTCATCTGCAGCTGACTTCGCTTAACTTCATGCTCTCAATGTTTTCCTACTGTTAGATAGTATGTTTGGATGTGCTCTGGGGACGCTCTGTGCGATGGAGAGGACCACCATCCCCAGCTTCGTGGAGAAATGCATCAGCGCAGTGGAGAGGAGAGGTACACCACTCACACCGTCTTATCTTTACTAGAGCCAGAGGGGGGTCCACCTACCATATGTGGGAGATGCTCAGTTTTATAAAGGTGTGTCACAGAGGACACCAGCACTGGGACCGGACTTTTCTGGTCCACCTGTTGGTCTTATTCGCCTGTTTTGTGGGCGACAGTACTGCCAGTTCTTAAGAGTACATATTAATAATAATAACTTGTCATTTAGATAAACATGGAACATGACTGGAATGTTCGGTCACAGTCCTGGTCCGGACTATATTTATGTAGGTTTCTATAGACTATAGACTTTTTTCAGACTGCAGTTCAGTCCTCTGTTTCTCAGCTACAAAGAGATATAACTGCAAAAACTGTAGCTAATGATTTGTAAGTTTTTTTCCCAGTCTTTTCATTCTGAGCTGCGTATTAATATTACATTTGATATTTATTTTGGAAAAGTAAAGAGCACAAAAACTACTAGCAGGTTGAGGTGAGTGGGTAAATGGCTCAGTAAATGACTTTAACTGAGTCCTTCTTTTGAAGGCGTGGACATCGATGGGATCTACAGAGTCAGCGGGAACCTGGCTGTCATTCAGAGGCTGCGCTACAAGGCGGATCACGGTAACCCCGCCCTGCCCCGCAGCCCCTCCACCCCCCCCCCCCCCCCCCCCCCCCCCCCCCCCCCCAGCCCAGCGTATTTCAGGAATCTCTTTGACATTTGTCATTACATTTGTTCATTAAGGTTAAGATGGATTTTCATAAGGTTTCAGGCAAACTGGGGACTACGTTGCAGGTGATTCAGTGACATCCAGGGTGATCCCTGCCACCTTTTCCAGGATGGGCTCCTGCTACCCTGCACTTGACAAGCGGCTGTTGATCATTTCTGGATTTACTGAGTCTGTTTTGCGAGCTGGACTAGGTTGTGCCTTAGCAGAAAACACGGCAACTAAACATGTTTAGTTATTGTTATTTATACCTTGTATGCAGTATCTATACCAAGCAATAGGTGTGCTGTGTTCTCCAACACAATGAATGTTTATGCTGTTTTGCACCTTCAGAGGAGCTGGACCTTGAGGACGGGCAATGGGAGGACGTCCATGTCATCACCGGGGCTCTGAAGCTCTTCTTCCGAGAGCTGCCCGAACCCCTCTTTCCGTACAGCTACTTCAACAACTTCATCGCAGCCATCAGTGAGGCCCTTAAATTCGGCGTAATGTCGGCGACGCTCTGCATTAATACTCACTAACATCCAGTATTGTCCCTGTTTCGCTAGAAATCAGTGATTACAACCAGAAAGTGTCCTACATGCGCGACCTGGTCAAGTCCCTCCCTCATCCCAATCATGACACAATGAAGCTGCTTTTTCGACATTTACGCAGGTGGGAGGTTTTCTCAGACTGCATTTCACTTTGTTTCGACACGACCTTGGATATAACGTGTCATAGTTATTCAGGGCTGCATTGCTGCCTCCTTTGTTGCTAATGGTCTGTGGTCTTTGCGCTGTCCCTCAACCTCCTCAAAGGGTCATCGAACAGGGAGAAGAGAACCGCATGACGGTGCAGAACGTGGCCATTGTCTTCGGCCCCACGCTGCTTAGACCGGAGACTGAATCAGCCAACATCACCATGCACATGGTCTTTCAGAACCAGATCGTGGAGCTGATCCTCAATGAGTACGAGCAGATCTTTTATGAGGACTGAAAGCCTATCACGGTACGACAACTGTGGGTTGGAGAGCATGTTGAAGGTCCCCAACACAAATACCATAAAGAAAAGCTGTGTTCAGTTGTAGTTGGCGCTGAGACACCTGCTGTGCGGAGCTCGGCGGACCGTCTTTCGCTGTGATCGCCGGTCACTAAGCCAGCTGACTTTCTTTACGGTTTGTCCTTTTAGTTGAAATCCACGCCTCCCGGTGACAAACCGTGTCGTGATACACGTCCAGCCGCTCTCTCCCCTACCTCATATGTTTCGTTCCAATGTGTACTTCAGAAGCACTAAAGTATTTCAAACAGAGAGGAGTGACAGAAAACACATTTCTCTGTGTATCACAAGCTCAGGGCAGACTTTCCACTGCTGTCTTTGGGCATTTGGGGGCATAGAAGACAGAAGCTGTGACACCGTAGTGTCTCTCACCTCGGCAGAAATAGACTTTTTTCTCTAAACTAGCTTCAGCATTACTTAATTTTTTAAAGTCCATGTAAAATAGTTTTTCAGAAAAGCTGTTTCAGACCGGGTGCAGAGTAGTAGTCTGTGATGTGTATGATATTTTGATTACGACAACTATACTGAGGAAACGCTTTTGCAGTCAGAAAGGGATGTCTAAGTTATATGTAACTATTTTAGTCTTGATGTAAATGTTGAAGCAGTTGTACAGTAACTTTAAAAGTGAAACGTATAGATATACTTTTGTATTTCACAGGCTGAACCTTTTACACTGTTAATTATATGTATCTTGCTTGTAAAATATGAAATATTCATACTATACATATTTTTCAGTAAAAACAGACTGTAGATGTACATTTTAATTGACTTGTAGCATTAAATTTATACTGAAAGTCATAAGAAATCAGCTTTTGCCACTGTACATAAGAGAATATATGCCTTGTAAATGACTCATGATGCACTTTTGTCCTTTTAGTAAAATGTCTAAAATTTGTTTAAATGTGTCAGATGTGATAGTTGTGTCAATTTTTGTGTACATGGCATTGGTTCTCTTTGAAGCGCTGCTGGGAAAGTGAATTCTTGTTGCACTGGAAGAGAAAGACGCTTCTCAAGAGGGTCGCGTTTCAAAAGAGAGCAAAGTCAGCCAGGTATTTGGCCTTGAAAGACAACGTGCGAGAAGGTGGAGGAGGTTCCCTTCTGGTTCGCGCTGAGGAGGGCAGAATAACTCAGGCTGTCCTGGAGAAGCGAATACAGGGCAATTCCATAAATCTCTCCTAAACGTTCCGCGAGGGACACTAAGGCCCTGAACGCTTGACCACAAAGTTTCACAGGGAACTCGCAGCAGTCTGTTGGAGCTTCAGGGTCTTTTTATGTGATGACGAGCGAAAACAGATCCTCTCTTGGGGATGGAATGTTTTTATTTATCCATTCACGCTGCAATTTGTGTATAAAATAGATGCCTAATCTCCCATTTCACGTGTATCGTGATATTGAAGAATCCCCACAAGTGGGAGAGTTTGACGGTACTGGCAACCCCAGGAAGGCGGCGGCTCCCGCGCATGCTCGGAGTTCGCACAGCTCATTGGTCGAGGCAGTGCCGTTCCTCCTGCCACTCTCGCGAGGCAACATGGCGGACAAGGAGGCGAAGCGGGCGTCTGAGGCTGAATTTGCCAAGAGAATCGACCCGAAGAAGGAGCCGCTCACGCCCGAGCAGATTCAGTTCATCCGCAGGGCTGAGCTGGAGCAGTGGAAGAAGAAAACACAGAAACTTGGGGCCCGCAACATTTGGACCGGCCTGGCGATCGGTGCGATTGTCGTTGGTATCTGTATCCTTCTGCGTTGCTCAAGGTTCCCTGACGCGCCTGACTGTTTCGCTACACTGATGACGCGCCTGACTGTTTCGCTACACTGAACCGGTTCAGATGATTTCAAGTTATTTAACTAACCCTTCGACTGGATCCAAGGCTGTAAAATCGATAAGAACGAGCGAAGTGGGGCGCTGACTCGTAGGTGCGCAGCTTCGTTAAGTGACGCAATGACCTGTTTTTAATGTATTAAAATGATGTCACATAATTATTGCTCTGCCACTACAAGGCAAAGCCACGTGTCGTATTTAACTCAGTCGCACAGGCGACTTCGGGCGATACTGTCGCTCACGATGTGTGTTTGACTTCAAGCACGCGGACACGGCGCTCCTCCCATAACAAACCTACTTCCTGTTTGCTGTCACGTGGGCTGTGTCAGCCAATCACAGTCCTCCACTGGCTCGCCTGCAACTCGCGCCCGAAACAGCAGGTTCGCTCCTGTCGTTTGTTGACTTTAGTCCGATTACCTGTTATTGTTCGTTTACTGAACCGAGGCAGTTGAGAGAAGCAGTAGTTTTTACCGGAGCCCACAGGGAATAAAAATGTAATATTGAAAGATAGATAAGAAATAATGATTTTGTCCCAAATACCAGGGGGATCATTGTCACGTATAAAACATGTTCTTATTTTGGTATTAGAATGAATTTAGTGGAAATGCTTTTTGTCGGGAGTTATTCTCCCCCATAAGAAAGGGCAGTGATGTGACTGGCCCACCATGGAAATTCACCCATTCATCCCAGCTGCCTTTGTGTCCATGAGACCTTTGTGTTGTTCACCTTGACTGTTCACTCCAGACGGCTACACCTTTTACTCAGTGTCACAGGAGAAGATCATGGATGAGATTGACAAGGAGGCGCGTGTGATGCAGGTGGACGGGAGCAAAAACGCAGCCAACTGAAGCCTCGCCTCTCCTGGCCCCGTTGCCGGGTTCCGTGCGCCTGTAGCAGACCGTGCAGCTGCCGGCAACGTGCTCTGTTGTTTCGCTCATCCTCTCGCCCCCTCGTGAGGTGATCGTTGAAGACTTGGGGACATGCTGGGTGGATCCAGGCTGCTGCACGTTCACGTTTGGGGAGAAGGTTGAACGGGAATCAAGATGATCTGTTTTGTTTGCTTGGATAAATAGCACAGCTCTTTAATTATTGAAACTCTCCTTACAAGTTACGATTTTTTTTATACTGTAATAAATTGATTTAAAACTAAAGTTGAGTGGTTTGAGTGCAAAAACAAGTTATATAAACTTTCAGATGGTTTTGAAACCGTAAATTTCCAAAGTTTATTAAAGTAACGGAAATGAAAGGGCAAATGGTAAAATGTATGTTCTTTATTCACGTGATTTAGTTAAAGCATAATGAAGTTTGTGGATGAGAAGGAGACAAGGCACAGGCTGAGCACAGCAGTACGACTTGGTAAAAACGTACACGTTCACATAAATACGCTGTAGTGAACGCAAGCAGATGCTGCCCCACTCACACTCGAGCTTCACACCCGTGATGAAGATCGTCATTTTTTATTTGCAAATATTACAAATTTCTTCTTATTAAACTACAATTATTTCAGAATGTTCATACGGAAAGGCAACAGTTCACAGTTTGGGACGCACTTAGGGTTCCTGTACACAGTCGTCCCAGGGGTGACGTCCTGCTTCGCTGCAGGACCGTTACGGGTTGGTTGTAACAATATAACGTTTGGCGTCGTTGCTGCTGAGCGAGACCCACTTCCCTGCACTCACCATGCTGACCAGGAGCCACAACCACTTGCTATTTACGGACATTCTTTGGGTTTGGTCCAAATCTCCGTGCACAAATATGTACAGAAGGGCTGTCTGGTCACAGTTCTAGGAGTAAAGAATCATCTGGAATATGTCACACGAGTGCTGTGGTGAGCACTTCGTTGTCCTGCAGGAATGAGCACAAGTAAGTGAAAGTAGCGGAGCTTCAGTGAAAGGTAACAGCAGCTCGCAGGTAACATCTTCGCCGTGTTTCAACAGCAGACACGTAAAGAGGAGTAGCAGCGTTTCACAGAAAATGCAGTTATTACAATAAGCAAAGGCATAATCGAGATTTTGTGCTCTTTTGGATTATTTGAAGGAAGTGCAGTTAGTTGTGAAGAGTCAGTCTTGAATGTAATGTAACTTTGTAGCCCAGGAATTAATATTCAAAAAAGTCTTATCTTGGTGCAAACGAGGGAAAAAGTCCGTAAAACGCTGGTCGAAGGACCGCAACCCGAATGAGCCCAGGGCTGGACAGCACCGCTGTTCACCTCAGTGCCTGAATGAAGACGGACCAGTCACAGGGTTCTGAAGGAGCCACCGGAGCCACGGCGCAGGAGAGCAGCTGGGAACGGCGTCACGCTGGTGGGCACCTGTGCTCATCTGTTAGTTGCTCATCTAGCACCTTCTCGGCGTGTCTGTGGAAACCGGCCAGTTGAAGGCACTGGGTTTGAGTTGAGATTGAATATGATGTGTGCTGGAGAGCTTTGGTGCTGACTGGCATGGATGTTCTCATGAAGCAGCCCCCCCGCCATGCTGAACCTGGGCACCCACCCCTTCATTAATTCCTTCTTAACATATTTAAATAACACATTTCCCATAAATCTTTGCACAACACATACTGACACTACCATATGTGAAACACCCAGACGTTTTTGGGTATTTAAATGCAATTCAATCACTGTCACCCTGTATACGTGTTGTTATACTGTGATCGATAGAACAATTGCACGTTACAATCTTAGTACCATTGAAACCACCTCATTTGTATACCCCAGTGCATTATGGCTATTTGAAATATTTATTTAAATTCTTCTAATCCACCACGATCATGTTGCACAGTTCCATTGACTAGTAGGTTGTTTGGTGTTTTCTAACATAGGGGGGTAACTCTTGCAGAGGGGCTGCAAGGATCCCTGTTGGTGGGTGGTGACTGCAGTAGAATCCACCCAGACACCCCTGGAAGGGGGGTTGCTCTGAGCCCCACCCATGCCTTCTGTGGGGTTGCCCTGAGCCATTTACACCCCCCCGCGATGCCAGGCCCCCTGTGGGATGCTCTTCAGACACTCTGCCCTGTGGCTGACAGACTTACACAATGGTGAGGTGAGATGCAGTTCCCTCCAATAAAGCTTAAGCTATTTCTTTCCCCCCACCCCCACAGATGTTTGCCCACCTTTTGACAGCACCTCCCCCCCCAAGGTAGCAGCTCACACTCCAAAGCAGCTGCTTGGTCATACTCATCACCAGCTACACCCAGGTAGCCTTCTTGACAGCAGTGTGACCCAACAGCTCCTAAAAGAGCCTGACACTACTAGGCTGCTCTAGACAGCAGGTTCAGGTTACATGCTGGGAATGACTTTATACACTGGACCTGTGACTCCTCATGATGGTGGATTTTACCACGCACCAATTTAAATGGCATAGACTGCAAAGGATTGTGGTATGCAAATGTCAGTCAATCATATACCTCTGACAGACATGCAGTGAGCAATGGAATTACTGTGAAATTTTCAATGATTTAAAATACCAGTGATTGGTCAGCAAGAACCATGCCTCTGTCAATCATTCTGGTCTATCGCCTCCCCTCCCCCCTCCATCCCTCTATTCTCCCAACTAAATTTAAATATTTAAATTACACAGTACGAGTGAATGGACAAGTGTGGTTGGGGGTGCAGATGGTAACGTCCACTCAGGGGCTTTTTCCCCAGTACATCACAAGTAGGATCATTCTTCATAAAGACAGTGTGGTGCTTTGAGTGGTGCACCAGCTGGACTGCAGTGAAGTGGCCCCATCTGCCTGGTCAGCATGGCTCTTGTTGCCAGTGTGCACTTTCCAGTTCTGAAGAAGCTGTAAAGGAGCAGCATTGCAGCAGCTGAGGTAGTAGGAGATCCTCTGTAGTCTCCTCTCACTGGAAGGAACACAGCCAAGATGTAAGGCATGTATTCTTACAAATGTAGATTTTAACCATGAAAACTGCATACATATGTCAGACTAACTGACTAACCATCAGAGGACAATCAATATGTATACTTCAGAAAATAATTGAGATTATTTACACATATGACACATAAGAAATATATTCCATCCATCCATCCATCCATCCATCCATCCATCCATCCATCCATCCATCCATCAGTTATCAATAACCGTTTGTCCACATTAGGGTCACAGTGCTCCAGAGTGTAACCCAGAAGTAAAGAGCATGAGGCAGGTACAGCCTGCATGCCACACCATGCCATCAAAAAGCAATGAAATATATTTATAAGACTATAAGTTTTATGAAATTTTGAAGACACTTAAAGCACTGCTTTTACTTAAGAAAAAATCACATTGTTCAACAAAGCTTATTAAAACAAACTAAGCAAATTGTACTGTGTTACAAATTAGCTGGGTAAAAGAGTAAAAATCAAAGTACACTGAGTTGCCAATTTGTGGGTGCCCCCCCCATCACCTTCACCTTCACACAAACTGTACATTCCAACAGGTGACATGTCAGGTGACTGCAGTGTGTGGTGCAACTCAGACAGACCGGTTGGTGCTCAGCTGTGTTGAAATGGGGAAAACCAATGACAATAGCGGCTTTGAACCTGACCTGATGGTTGTCGGTAGGTGTGACGGTTCTAAAGTCTCTCAACTGGCTGTCGGCCTGAGCTTCTCGCACGCAGCAGTTTCAACAGTCACCAAGAGCGGTGGGAAAAGCCAAAACATACCAACAATTGGCAATTCTGTTGATGAAAACAGCTTGTGGATCAGAGGGGTCACAGGAGAACAGTGAGGATCAAGCAGCAAACAGACGGGTGACGACCGGGCAAATCGCATCCAAGTTTAACACTGATCAGCCGAATGTGATCTCAGAACACAATATTTATATGACTTTGTTCAAATAGACTACAACAACCAATATCCTGGTTCCTTCTATGTCCTGCTGATGGAAGAATCCGAATTTGGCAAAAGCACCATAAGCCACCCTGTGTGGTGTCACCACTATAGGCCGTTGGTGGCAGTGTGACGGCGGAAAGCATTTTTTTGTCTCACATTAATTCCCCTGACACCCACTGCAGAACATTTGACTGGTGTAGCGTATCTGAACATCACTGCCGACCGAGTTCACCCTTCGTAACTGCAGACGGATGCTTCCGGTGTAATGATACATCTTGTCACACGGCACGTTTCGTCACCTATCAAAAACCAGTCAGTTTCCACTGCTTCACCAACCTGCACAGTCTAAACGACAGTCATTTCCACCTGGGACGACATCACTGCACAGCTCATCCACCGTCTTGTAGAGTCCACGTCCATGTGAATCCGTGCTCCTCTGAAGGCCAGAGGGGGCGCAACACGCTACTAGACAGGTGTACCTATTAAACTGGCAACTCAGTGTACGTCATACGGGATGCAGTGGATAAACCGGGTGCAAAGAGAGACTTGCAGGTGCAGAGTGCTCAGAGTTCTCACCGTACGACTGTACTCTGCAAAGGAGATGCCTTTGGCTGGCCAGTCCTGGGAGCCACTGCTGCTGCCACTGAAGGAGCTCTTCCTCATGATGCCTGTAGGAGATGAAAGCCGCTAAAAGAAATACACTGGCTCCTCCGCCGGCAAACAAATGCAACCTAAAGTCCGTACGTTTATTCGTCCATAAATCGAAAGTCCCTATAAACACTGTGATAAACACTGAAAACTTAGCAATATGGATATCTTTGGATTTACCTGCTGATTAAGTTGTTATCCTTGGATAGAGCGATAAAAAATAAAATCAATTCTCTCTATCATTTTTATTAACTTTTTATGACATTTGACAACCTCCTAATTCCTGACAGCTGATCTATTTATCCCTTAGGCAGGTTCAGTGTTCATTGGTTTCTGACTGCTTTTAGTTTTTATTATTTATAATAAAACCTCACTAATTAGTAGTAGGGATGTTGCAAAAAAAACTGGTTTCACAATTAACTGCGATTTAAAACATGATAGTTTCCAAACCACGAGAAATGTAGAAATCACAGTAAAGTTGTATTACAGAAGCCTCATGTTCTGTTGCCCTTCCACTCAGAGAGCAGACATGCCGAAAAATAACAGAGGATCACCACATCTCAGCCCAATATCGACCGTTAGTCAGTGTGTGGGACCATTCTGGACATCTACAATCTGCAGTAGTAGAAGACGATGAAAAACAGTGTGGCCAAATGTTCAAATACTCCCAATGTGCGTCAGCAGTGCGCAACCACCATACAGCCCTCCATCGCCAAGATAAAAGCAAACCAGCTCACATTACTTTAGTTACTCTTAAGGTAGGGCTCGTGCTGACTGGAGCAGAGTTAATGTTGCTTTCGTTTTCATTTGAGCTCATTTTGCAGCAATACCTCTGTTGCTTATAAACACTTTTCCTATATTCTGTGCCAATGACCAGTCCATCCGCAGACCCTGGTGACTAAATACACTTGTTCACTAATGAGTGAGGAGGAATGACAGCCTGAATATTTCCCTGACCTCGGGATATTTTTCAATGGTTTCATTCGGCTGCTACAAATTATAGCCAAAGTAGCCAAACAGTTTGAACAGTTATTGATCACAAAAGTGGAAGTGATGTGAACTCCCACAGATCCTGTTTTTACTGCCAAACAGCTCAATGTAGAAGTGCAGGTTTCATTCCACAGACAGAAACTTTACAAAATGGATAAATGAATAAAATGCAACGAAAAATAAGTAATCTGGAAAAATGAGTGAACCCTGTAAAATGTGAAACTGAAATGTTCACAACATAAGGAGCCGGTGTGTATTGGAAGTATATGGGCTGATTACCGTCTACCCTCTGCAGGCTGTTCCTTCGGGACGAGGGGTAGCCCCCACTCTTGGACAGGCGCCGTTGGCGGCTGGACAGTATGGCAGCAGGGGAGACGATGCCCACAGGAGGCACCTTGCCCATCCTCTCATACAGCGCTTCGATTTCGCGCTTTTGAGTTGCCTGCAGGGTCTGCACTTCAGACAGGTGTCTGAGGGAGGACAGGAGCAGAGGGAAGACAAAGGAAGTGGAAAGGGGACAGGTTAGGTGACAATTTCATCAGTTACCTTGTGCATAAACAAAATAAAGATGAAAGTAGAGCTTAAGTGATGAACTGGAGTTACTGCATGATGTGACTAGGGGAGTGTTATTATTAGTTGGTTAGCTAACACTTTTCAGTCTACACTAACTCAGCAGCAGCAAGCAGGCCTGGACATATTTCCACACTATGGCTATGGTTTCTTGAGCTACAAACGTTCAAGTTACAGATTTCTGAAGATGCTCTGAATATTTTCAGTTATTCTGTTTTCAAAAATGTATAGTCTGTTGTATAGCAAAAGACAGCAAACTGACAGTGGCCAAATGCTGTCACATGTTGCACTTGGTGTTTGAACCTGACGAAACATCACAGAAGTCTTGTGATGGGCCGACATCCACATATTAAGTGCATTATAAAGTGCCAAAAGTGAGTTTGCAGTTTACGGACATGTTGGGTTACAGACAGACTCCAGAAAAAATTCTGTTCATAAGTTAAGGAGCAGCTACAGTTTTTTTTAAGAAATTACCACAACTATATTTACAAACACCTGCTTTGGCAGCTCCTTGAAGTGGGAAAAGTCCTGAACATTAACATGGTGGTAAAGTGGTAAAGACAAGTGGTAAAGTAGCAGTAAAGCAGAAGACTAAAGCTGAACCAATAGGAAGTAAATGGATAAGAAACTCACTTGTCACGGAGCTCCTGCAGCTCCTGCCACATCTCCTCATCTTCACTCTCTGTGTCGTCACTGCTGAGGAACAAGGAGCTGCGGGTGTAGCTCAGCCAGAGGTGTTGCAGGGGGCCACCTTGCTGGGGACTCTCTGCACCCCCCTCCCAGCGCATTCCTTCAGACTCCTGTGCTGTGACTGACAGGCCGCTGTCTGCAGAGGTGCCGATAAGGCTGAGGCTGCATTCTGGGCTGAGGTTCCTCAGGCACAGATTAACCTCTTCTGCACCCTCTCCCATCTCTGTCTGCTGCTGCAGCTGCTCCCCAAACACATCGTGGGGAGGCTCCAGATCCAGTGGCACGGTCTTGGAGTTCTGAGATGGGGGTAACTTGGTGAGTGAGCTGATGGGGCTTGTCTCACACCCCTCTTGCTCCTCAGTGTTGCTCGCTGTCGTGCTCTTCTGGAGTGGGGGTGTGACTGGAGACAGGTCCAAAGGAAGGCACTCCTTGCTGGGAGTCACCTGGAACCGGCCCACTACAACTGCGGACGGGAGCTCTGTCACAAAAGGAGTACAAACAACGGAGAGACAGTTAAAACCTCTGCAGCAGTTCACATTTCATTTTTATCATCGATCAGTCATCAGTTACAGTTCTGGGAAAAGGGAAAATTTGCTCCTTTTCCAATTTTCTCTGTTTCACTGGTCATATTTTTTCCCCTTTTCCCTGGGGTTTCAAATCCAGTTCAATTTTCAGGTGAACTGGTGGCTCTAAATTCCCTGGAGTGTGAGAGTGAGTGTGAGTGTGACTGAGGTCCTGCCTCACACCCAATGCTTTTGCTGCAACCCAGCACTGTACAAGTGATTGACGCATATAAAAAGACTGGACTGGGCAGCAGGGGGCATTGAAAACCACTTTCCAAAATCCACTCAAAGCATTTTTTCCAAAACAGAAAAATCCTGTATGCCAACACTGCAGGGTGCTCTGGGCTGGGTGGCATAAGAACACAGCGGAAGGCAAGCAGGACTGTGGAATAGTTATTTTAGTACCAGAGGCCGAAATGGCATCGCACTTTATTCATGCAGTCACAATGTGTCGGGACGTTAATCCCCAACGCCGGGCTGCGTCATGCACCTGATGGAACTAGAGCCAAATCCCAGAGTGGAAAGAAAAGAGGAGGAAAACATCCAGCGGGACAGCCATAATAGTTGTATTTAGACTAAATTTATAGAGAAGTAAATGCAACAAATAGCCCTTAAATGGATGTTTGTTCTGGAAATTAATGCTAAAAGCAGTGAGTCTCACCACAGTGATTGGGTGACTTTGTAACTTGGGTGGTGACCGTAACAGCGTCAGTCATTGGTGGGGGAGACAGGGATCCCGCACTGGGCAATGAGACCTGTCGGGAGAAAACAGACAATTGCCTGTCACTCCTTGGCTTGCTTTCCTGCTGTTGCCAAACAGAAATATCCAGCACAGCCACAATTTACTGTATGATGAGATTCACAAACAAAGAAGTAATGTCTCTGGAAATCTTATATTGTAGGAACATTAAGCCAACACTATTGGGGTGTTTGATTCCCCCCCGGATCAGAATGGACATGCGTTGACACGTGCCAAGCACCACCCAAACTGTCCCCCTCGACAGTTATAATTTCATCATTCATCATCTCCGACTTCTGCTGATAAAACCACACCAAAAAAATAATTGATCCCATAATATAAAAATTAAAACTAGATTATAAAACCCGAGTTTAAAACCAACCAATATCAGGGTGTTTGATACTCACTGTGTTGGACGGGCTCTCTGAGGAGGAGAAGGAGGAGGAAGAAGAGGAGGTGGAGGTGGAGTAGGATGAGTGCCCACTAGCCTGTCTATGGTGGGCAGCTGAATGCAAATGATTGCTGCCACCACTGGCTTGACCCACGCCCTGGGGACCTGAGGCTAATGGTGGGCTTCCAGGTTGCAGTGTCTCCACGGGGACTGTGTTCACCTGAGGATGCGTTGGCTGTAGGGCCACAAAGTCTCCCTCCTTCAGGTGGACCTCTGGGTATGCTGACATGATACCCTGGTGATAGAGGCCTTCTCCCTGTACAGCCTGATAATGTGGGCTGAATGCTGGGTACGGAGGCTGGGCTGCCATGTGGGGAGTGTAGCTGGGCAGTGGAGCAGCAGGCATGAAGGAGTGCGCCATGCTCATGGCCATGGACAGCATGCTAGCGATGGAGAAGAGCGATTCATTGTGTGCTGGCCACATGGCAGGATGAGGTGACTGGGGCATCGGGGGCAGGGGGCTGTGGCAGGCCTGAGATGCTGGGGACGATACAGAGAAGCTTGGGCTGCTGGAGGCACGTGTGACAGGCTGGTGAGCCAGCGGAGACGTGGGCGAACCCGGGAAAGGAAAGCAGCTGCCGGATGCATATGGGGCTGAGGGGAACTGAGGCACGTGACCCAGTGGCCCGAGTGGACTCGGCGGCACACTGAGATCAGGGGTCGACACTGGCGAATACCAGGGGCTTGCCGGGTAGTACGGCTGGGGAGACACTGGAAAACAAAAGAAAGGAAAGTACTGTAAAATAAACAGATTTACCACTAGATCATCAATGCAACATGACAAAGAAGAACAAACTTAGTGTGTGTTCTTCTGGTTTGTAGCACCCCGGAAAGGACCTTGAGTTACCCAGCACATTGTCACACCATTTCTCCATCAGAAAACAACTGTTTCAATTGCTTTGTCAAGTTCAGCAACTGACAACAGTGCCTCATTGCTCTTAAGATTTTTTTGGTGTTCCACTGCAGCCATTTGGAATATCGTGGCATACAGCAATGACGTCGTGCACAGTAAACAGGGCAGTTGAATAGTGTTAAATGTGATGCATAAGTGGGCGTGATGGAATGTGTCCCCTCCTGGTGTTCAAGCAAGCCTAAATTGTCCCTCACAACGTTGGAGCATAACTTCGCAGAGCACTATAGCTAATATTTCTGGTTGTTCCAACAACTCACAAGTTGTTATGCAACTGGTGTCATCCACAGCAAAACAGTAAGAACTACTCGTCTATAAATATTGACTGAAACAGATGATATTGATGATCTCAGGATCATGTGTTGTGCATTTACAACTTGGTGGCTCTGCAGAAGTGTTTGTTCTCCCTCATTAAAAGGCTTTGAATTAATTATATCAGTCTTGCTTTGTCTCCTGCAACAGGAACCTTCTGGACTGCGTTTCATTCCTGTCTCACTGCCAAAGACACGAGCCATTTAGAGGATAAATCCTTCATAAGCTGAATAAAGACTGGTCTCCATGGTGAACAGTGACTTTTTGTCTTTCCCTACTTTACTGCTGTTTTTGAGAACAGAGAGTGGGGAATGATGTCATTATGTAACTAAGTGGCCAAATGTGACCAAACAGTGGTGATGGTACAAGGAGAAGTATCACATTGAACCTTTTTTGTATAAGTGATTAAACAGACTGCGGAACTCAACTCCCTGTCAGAGCTGTTTATCATGACTGCCAGGGGAGCTATTTCCACAGTGGGGCCACAGTTAGTCTTCCCTATCACTCGTGCAAAAATGCACCTCTGTTTTCACAGGACGGAAACTTTGCTTCAGTGGCACCCCATAAATGTCTTGCACAAACAGGTGGCACGTTCTCAGAGGCTCTCACACACACTGTGCCCCTGAGCACAAATAACAGCCTTGGTGTTCAGGCATATTCTTATGGCTACTTCGTCACTGGCATCTGTTTTTGGACCTGAGATAATTGTTGTTCTTTCTTTTTTTGCAGAAGTTTATCCTTCTTGGAATAAGGTGGGCCTGACAGTCGGCAAACAGTGCTGGCACAGTGGGGCAAAAGACCAGCAGTCGACAGTGACACCATTCAAGTCTGAAAGGCACCCTTCAGGTGAGGTAATTACTTTGGGGTCTGTGCAGCAGGACTGCCACAGACTTGTGCACTGAGGTGCCATGAAGGTAGCTGGCGCTGCCCTGAGCACTAAGACAGCATTCCCAAGGCTCAGTGCCAAATGGGACTGTAAAGGCCAGAGCAGCACGTGGCCAAAACGTTGCAAACAGAATCCATTGTCACTGGGGCATGTTTGCTGGGGCGTATGGTGCAAAGATCTCCTGGTACAAAGGAGAGAGGTGGCCTGGGGGAAGGGGGCTGGCTGAGGGGAGGTATTGCCCCTACTCTACCTGCGCTATTGTGGAAAGACTGGGAGCGTAAGATGGTCCGGCTTGGTGAGGTAATGTCTGGGTCGAAGACGGAGTCTCCGGTAGAAGCCGTGGCCGAGCCTTGCATCACCTGGCCAGGGCTGGACATGTCTGCTAGGGGACAGGCAGAGAGCAGCGTCAGCTGGAGCAGGAACGCTCATAACCAAAACTGGCAGAGGACCAGTGAGTAGGACAGTGAAAACAAAGCTCCTGCTGTCCTCTGGTTCAGACCACTTCAGGTTGATACCTGTGCGGACTCTACATTTCAGCATATTGACTAAGTAAACATGGTAGATTAGCCTCTATGCCTTAAAAAGCAAACAAAACAGAACGGCAGACAGAGACTCGCCTGTACAACCACCAAGTGCTGTCAATTCCAGCTGAGAAAAAGATAGGCTAAGAATTTATTGATCCAATGAAGCAGGGAAATTTGGTGTACAGCAGCTGAACACACAGGGCACGGAACACAAGACACTCATAATACCCATAACAAATAAACAAATATGCAGTGAATAACAATAGTCAACACAATCTAACTGTGCGGCATTATTGGGGTGAATGGCTGTTGGTAAGAAGGACCACTAGTTACACAAGACATACCCTGATATTTCACCATTGTGTAATAAATGTAAAACAGCATGTGGTTCACTTCTTCATTGCTTCTGGTCATGCTAGAAGATAAAAAAAACATTTTGGCTGCATGTATTTGACTTTCTATCAAATGTGTACTCAGTTTAGTGGGCCAAACCTTCTCATAGGCATTTTAGGGGAGACTGAAAATTGCTGCAATAAGCATCAGGCACAAGCATCTTACTTTGCATAGTAACTGTAAAAAGGGTAATTCTGCAGCAGTGGAAGTTGGAGACAGGGGTCGCTTTTGAAATGTGGTTCATGGAACTTAGTGACCTGCTTCACCTGGAAGAACTGAAATAAACTATCACAGGCAGACCTGTTACTTTTGGAAAACACAGAGACAAGTTAAGGACTATTTGAACAGAGTTACGGGAGTACAGTCCTAGTAATGGAACATGCAAAATGGCAACATGGATTCCATTTCATTAAGAGTAATTCTGATTCAGGTTATGTGGCTGTACTCCGTGTGCACTGTCACTGAATGTTTAATTGTTGTGAACTGACATCCATGTATTACTTTATTTAACCTTTTGTTTTCTGTATGGGAAGGTTCTTGTACTGTAAAGTATGTACATGAGTCCCTTATATGAAAATTAAAATAAAGTGTTAAAAAAAGGACCTCCAGAAGTGAGTTTAATAACCTGGTGGCTACATTTAGGGGGTGTCAGCCAATGTTCATGACGGACTGTAGCTTCCTTCTTATCCTGGTCTCTGCATGGCCTACACTGAATCAGGGCTCTGACCTGTGACAGAACCCACTTTCTTACACATTTATTGAGTCGGTGCATCTCTCCAGAAGCAATGATTCTCCCAGCGCAGTATGCAGTGTAAAAGATCACACTGGCAACTACGGTCTTGTAGAAAAGGTGTGTCTACAGGAGTCTTACCTGGGAGGGACGAGGTGGAGCTGGTTCGAAGCAAGGTGTGCATGTGCAGGTTGGGCTAGAAGAAAATAAGCCAGGGAGTCAGGCATAATACTTCCTCTGTAACATATAAACCAGCAAAGCTGCACTGCATAAGTAACTGAAGACTATCAAATTTACCACACCACTTTTACAGCCTTTACTGTGAAACCGCTCCATTTCTTTAAAGTACTACCGGGTGGAACTCTTCTCTTCAGAAAAAAACTGCAGTTTCCATAATGACATAAAAACCTGAGAGCACCATAGACCACTACTGTAATTATCACTAATGTATGACTCCTTCTATTTGCTCAACTGCCTCGCTCCTCAGCACCTCTGTAGGTTCATCACTGGGCCTGAACAAGGCTGGTCTCAGACAGCAGACCATCAGGGAAATGATGTTGGACAAGGTATATTGTCCTTTGAAAGTTTCTTCCTGCTTTGATCAGGCAAATGTGCTCATTTATGAAACACATTGCTGTTTGGTGATGTTAAACAGCCTTCTTCTCCCATTTTGCTCCTGTCTACTCCCAGGTGCCAATCAGTAGAAGTTACGTACTATCTGAAGAAAGAAGCAGGCGATTCCTCACTGAAAGGATTTTTCAGAAACAGAAGGGTTTGTTCATGCTATATTGGTGCAAAAGGAGGGAAGCTGTTGAGTGAGTATGAAGAGAAGAAACTGCCTACTGTGTGAAGGTCAGCAGTTTGGATGTGACTTTATTCCTACTGTAAAGTGCTAATGCTCCCAAGTTCTGTTGTATATAGTTGTTTAATGTATACATTTATTTATTTATTAATGACTCATTTCTATGGCAGAACATCCATCTTGGACAGACTGATGCAGAATGTTCTGAATGAGAAGAGGTGAGCCTAAACCTTGACCACCACATGGTCCATGAGTTCATCATAACTGGTCATCTTCATCAGCTGCAGATTTCTGAATCTGTTGTGACCCCTGCTGTGGCCAGAAGTACATTTTGGGGTAGAACTGGGGATCTCTGGGATATGGTAGGGAGTCTGGTTTCAATCAAGGCCTGGGTGGATGCCAGGAAAGTGATTTTCCCTGCAGCCAGGACTGATTATGAGGCTCTGCGGGAGGGGATGATGGTGAAGCAGTGGAGAAGGAGGCGGTGTGGATACGGTCCTCCCATCCAGCACGAAACCACTCATTGTTCTCCTTTCTGGGACTCATCTGTGTCTCGGCCGTTGTGCCGAGAGGCTACAGAAGATGATGTCCACAGCCCTGTGCCACATGGACTGGGAGGGCAGCCATGACCAAGAGGCTCATAGCACAAGCACTTCCTTCAAAGAGCCTCCAACATCATTAAGGATAGGGTGTGCTGTTGGATCACATCACCCAAGATGAAGAAAAGGAGGACACACTTCCACTCATCAAAGACATCACTTTTACCACCATCAGTTCTTCCTAAGAAAGTAATGAGCACCGTAGTTTTGGGCCATTTTTACCATTGCTGCTTGTCCCATTTTTATACCCTATGTGCTCCATCTTGTTGTATTCATTTGAAACAGTAGCCCTAAATCACAAATTACACACACAATTGGATCTGTGAGAAGCTATAACTACCTTCCTATGATAATTCTATGGAATAAGTTAAATTATAGACACCCACTACTTCAAAGTGAGTAGTTAGAGACCTAAGAATTACAGAGAAGGGTCTCAGTCTTTGAAACCAACTAAAGTTCCTAGATTTATAGTATATGTAGAGGTGGCAAAAACTGCTTCACAGTGATGTGAAACAAATGGTAAACAATGGTAAACAGTTACACTGGTAACTGACACTGGTAAACAGTTACAGAAAGCACTTATTTACCATCATTGCAGCAAAAAGGTGGCACAACTAATCACCTACTGTGAAGGGTTAGTTACTTTTTCACATATATAACTGGATGTTTCATTATACTCCACACCAGTATCGCCACCACCACTAACAAACAAAAAAACCTGCAAAAGGGACAGATACTTTTTACTTCTTCATTCTCATGTAGAAAACAATACGCTGTGTTTACCAACACAGTTTAATTGCAGAAAGAAGAATCCTCCCTAATGATGTTCACATAAAGCAGGGAACAGCGAGAGAAACAACAGGGTTCACACTCCCACGCGAAGGTTAAGTTACGGCAGTAACCTAGCAGTAGAAAACAGTTTCTCTTCACGTGCCAAAAAAATAAACTACTGCAATCTTGGGTGCAGGACCTGAATTTTCTGCTTCGCTGCACATGGTCATGAGGACCTACCTGTGATGTGGACAGCATGGTAGCCCCACTTAGGTAGGGTAACTGGGGCCCTTTGGGATCATCCACATGGCTGACAGACACCTTGCTCATCAATGCCTCAGCTCGCTTGATAATATCGCGCATTCGATGGATGAAGCCCTCCTGTTCCGAAGGAAGGATGAACTCCTTGCGCACCTGGGAGATGCATGTAGGCAAAGTGTAGGCAGACGACAACACGTGAGCGGGGAGAGGTAAAAGAGGAGCGCAAAGAGTAAATCAGTCATATGGAGACTTTTTGTGACATCCTGATGTCTGGGCCAAAGCTCATCTCCACTGTTTATTGATACAGGCCAATCTGTCCACAGAGGAACTGCTGGATGTGTCCTTATTAGGCTCATTCTCAATGGTTTGTCCCTTCCTGCTGCTATTGCCTAGGTGCGGTTAAAGGCTTCTGTCAGCATGTTTCAATTTGGCTCGTACTTTCGGCCAGTAAAGCCAGCCGGTTATGAGGCTTTGTGCCATTCTGCCAAGTACCTTCGGGTAAACAAGGGCCCACTGTATTTTGTGGCGAGGCAGCAAGAGGAGCTGCTGTCCAATCACATGCCACCATGAGAAGGTGGTGCATGACGGCACCGAGGCTATATTTCCAGCCCTGTTCTTACCTTTCTTCTCAAATAGCATCCCATTTGTTATGAAGCACTTTATAATGCTTGTAAGGTGAGACACAGTACTTGCCCTTTGACAAGAAGCCCAAATAAACATGCTGGTTATATTTCTGTTGCCCCCCCCCCCCCCCAGGAAA